>JAOTRA010000036.1:2701136-2711712 GCA_026260255.1 Pseudolaguvia tuberculata | reverse complement strand
AGGTTTGCTCACTTGCTTGTAATCCAAGGTACCATTATTGATGAATGTAAGTAGAGACTCAAAGCACCTTTGTAAGTCGCTCTGGATAAGAGTGTCTGCCAAATACTGTAAATGTAAATGCTTGCATGGGTTTCCTCTGGGTACTCTGGTTTCCTCCCACAGTCCAAAAACATGCAGATTAAGTCAACTAGTGATTGTAAATTGTCTTGAGTGAATGTGAATGACAAAACGTCTGTGTTTGCAGAACCCCGTGACCCCAAATTAGGGAATAAGCGGGTAAGAAGAATGAATGAATGAATGAATGAATGAATGAATGAATGAATAGAACTGTGGTTGAAGCATTAGTGTGCTATGTGAGAACTCCTTTAAGAGACTGTTTTTGAACCTTTTGTCAGCATACAGCTGAAGTGATCGTTAAGGAAGCATCTCCAAGACAACGGATTGAGTCAAGCCTGTCGGTACTCCAGCAGATGAGGATGTTTTTAAAGAAGCTAAAAGCCGTAGCCTCTGTTGCGGACTTGACTGCACATCTTGAGGAAACGATAAGTTGGTGTAGGAGGAGAAAGCTGCATCAGGAAAGCCGCTATCTTTCCTTCACGCTTCTTAGGTGTCAAAGTTTAAAGACCCTGGAGAATGAGGGAATCAGGTATCGGTTCCGAACATCATGGAACAGGGAAATTTGCTGGATTTTGTAAAGCTGATCATTTGTATTTATTTGTTTTCATATTCAGCGTTCAAAAGAAACTGAGAAGGCTTAGGAACGGAGTTCGTCATGTGATGCTCAAAGACACTTCATTGGCAAGACATCGCCTTTTTCTTCAGCGGAGGATGAGGTGCTGCTTCAGAACACAATTTGCTACACTTGTAAGACTTTACGGAAGTGTCAAACACCGGATCAGAAAAGTCAGCCCACGCTTACGAATAGTCAAGGACCTATTTAATGTAAAATCATCAATCTCGTACGGCAAAAACGTAAATGTTCCGTCTTTGCACAAAGATAGAATGTCAGGAAAAGCGGTCGCAGTCGTTCCTAAAGAAAACAAAATGGAAACCGAGACTAATTCACTGAAATTAAGCAGCGTACACAATGATGAGATTGATCATATTTTCGCATCTTTTGGCCTCTAGAAATAATTAAACAAAAGCTTTGCAGTGAATAGACTTTTCTTCCACTCCTCCTTTGTAAAGGATGTAATAATTTAGAGACGTGTAGAACCACTCAGGTTATGGATTAAACTTTTAAATCACACATGTTTAAGATTCCCTCTAATAAACGAATCCAATATACAGACGATATGTGTATCTGCATCACTTGAGTATTAATGCTATACTTATCTGTATCTAGGCCACTCATAAATGCACTCCAAATGAAATCATAAATTAGAGCTTAATATAAATGCTTTAAACTGAATTGTTAATACCATATTGTCTTATTTGATTTTTTTGGGAGCCTATCCCAGCACACAAAGGGCAAGAGGCAGTGCACCCTGGACAGGTCGCCTGTCCATTACAGGGCAACACATAGACATACAACCACTCATACATAGGCAATTTAGAACCACCAATCAACTTAATGTCCATGTTTTTGGACTGTAAGAGGAAACTGGAGTACCCGGAGGAAACCCATTCATGCGCGGGGAGAACATGCAAACTCTGCACAGAAAGATCCCCCGCCTGGGAATTGAACCTGGGAATTTCTTGTGAGGCAACCGTGTTAACCACTATGCAACCCCACCACCTGCTAGTGATGATTGTTTACATTAAATTCATTCATTCATTTTCCTACCCGCTTATTCCCTAAATCAGGGTCACGAGGGTCTGCTGGTGCCTATCCCAGTACACATAGGGCGAGAGGCGGGGGTACACTCTAGACAGGTCACCATTTCAGGACATACCAAACAACCATTCGCACACACATTCACGCCTATGGACAATTTAGAATCATCAATCCACCTAATGTACGTTATGTGACCAATAAAAAGACATTTACTTTTCCAAAAACAAGAAAATTACAAATGAAACATAATTTAATTGAAAATACAAGCAAGAGATGTGATTTATAAATTTCCTAAAATGTCATTTAAGAATATATACATAGTTTTAAATAAAATTCTAAGATTGAATTAAAGTTAGTGTTCTATTAATGTGCATTGTGCTAAAATTGGACTTATTTTCAATTAGAACTAAAATGCTATAAACACTCAACACTTGTATCGAGTATGAAAAAATCTATAAAGAATATTTAAAAATGTCTTCACAGTCATGTACAGTGAATGTACAAGCTTTTGCTTCTAATTTTAAGGTAGAATAAGTTCAGACCAAAAATAATGTATCAAGGCCCATTACTATATATATATATATATATATATGCGCTATGTAATCAACGATGCATCCCATAAGATATTAAGTTGGTTGCATATTCCATTTCCTATTCTTTACTAATAAAAACTCAGTGTGTTGGTATAAATAAGTAGGGTTTTTAATATTTGCACTGAATTTAATCAGTAGTTGAATTGGTGTTTACTGGGGATTATAGGGAAGTGGTAGCTCGGTGCTTAGTCACATAGATGATTTGGTGAAGAAAAAAATATTGTTCATTCATCTTCTGTACATAAGCGAGAGGCAGGGGTACACACTGGACAGGTCCCCAGTCCATCACAGGGCCACACATACAGTCTCACACCTTCAGACTCGCTTCTATGTGCAATTTAGAATCACTAATCAATGTTTTTGGACTGTGGGAGGAAACCGGAGTACCCTGCACAGAAAGATCCCCGACCCGAGAATTGAACCTTGGACCTTCCTGTTATTAGGCAACCGTGTTAACCACTAGGTCATCACGCCGCACATCTTTGTTTTGCTGTTTCTCCACATTTCAGTCTAATTTATTAACCAAAATTGTCGTCGGAATGTATTTAAATCACAATCAAAATGTTTGGTCTGATTAATATGGGCTTTTCTACTTACAACAACATTTGTTTGCGTATCTTCACCCAGCCTATGTAAAATAAATTGGGAATGACATTTTTTGCTCTATTTGGCAACCCTGTAGTCAGCATGTTCACTTTTATGATGGAAAAGAGAGGATGATTGAAAAATGAAGCGAAAGCCCAAATTAACTTCTGTGGTTAGCAAGGTTGCCTCACAATAAGAAGGTCCCGGGTTTGATTCCTGACTCGGGGATCGAAGGTCCCGGGTTTGATTCCTGACTCGGGGATCTTTCTGTGCGGAGATTGCATGTTCTCCCTGTGCTTACGTGGGTTTCCTCCAGGTACTCCGGTTTCCTCCCACAGTTCCAAAACATGTACATTAAGTCGATTGGTGATTCTAAATTGTCCATAGGAGTGAATGTGTGCCCTGTGATGGACTGGCAACCTGTCCAGGGTGTACCTCCTGCTTCTCGCCCTATGCGGGTTAGAAGATAAATGGATGAAGTTGGGTGTTTGGGTTGGGTTGGGTTTCCGTGCTGGTAGGCAAAGGGCCTGAAAGATGATGTCATCTTTACCGTATTTCTTTCAGACAGGTAGGAATCCGGTGTTATCCCAGTTTCTATAGTTGTTTGTATTTCTGATGGTACTATAAAATGTTCTTGTTGTTAAGTGATGTTGTCTCAGGTGGTCTCATCAGTGCTCATTCAGATGTATAGAAGTTTGGACCATGAGGGTGGGACAAAATATTTTGGTGCTAGCATTCTGGGGACAGCATTCTCATTGTACCTGTCTGGACCGCTGTTTGACAGATCAGAGGTTCAGTCCACAGCACCACCAAACTGCCCCTGCTGTAATGTAAGTGGGTCATTCTAAGAGTGTCTGCCAGATGTTGGAAATGTTAATGAGCATTTAAAGATGTGTGTTAAGGTTAAACTGCTGTATAAGCACTCTAGTGTGTGTCTGTACAAACGCACTCAGGTTTTACACTCCAAAGTCCACAGACTCATGACAATGGGTCCTGACACTCGGCTCATTCCAGCAGTCAGGGGCAAGACGGAGCTAACGGTAAACCCCTTTCTGCCAGCAGAAGTAGGTTCTAGCAGAGGTCGAGTTCGAGCTCACAGCTGCGTCACTGTTCCTTTCCCGTGAATGTTTCCATTTTCATCCCCCAGAAATCCTGAATTGTCCAACGCAAACTCGTGTTTATCTCCATCGGCTCTCTCGCCGTCTTCCTCTGCCGGGTTTCTCCTAAAGTGCTTCTTGTACAGCTGGTAGCCTGAAACAGGAGAAAGAAACTCTGGTCTTCCTGATTTACTCCATATTAGCCATCAAACTCGACTCAATTATTGCTTGCTCAGTTCATTTTTTAAATATTACATAAACATAAAGGGCCAGTAAGGGCTTTATTTAAATACTCTTAGTTTAGAGTATTAATACTATATTCATTCATTTTCTTACCCGCTTATTCCCTAATTCGGTCACTGGGGTCTGCTGGTGCCGATCCCAGCGCACATAGGGCGAGAGGCGGTGGCGTACACACTGGACAGGTTGCCAGTCCATCGCAGGGCCACACGTAGACAAACAACCATTCACACACACACATTCACTCCTATGGATAATTTAGAATCACCAATTCAATCTAATCTGCATGTTTTTGGACTGTGGTAGGAAACCGGAAAACCCGTAGGAAACCCACGCAAGTGCTGGGAGAACATGCAAACTCTGCACTGACTGATCCCCGGCCCGGGAATTGAAATCGGGACCTTCTTGTTGTGAGGCGGCCGTGCTATCCACTGTGCCGCCACGCCGCCCCTATACCCTAAACAAGTATCTGCTAGAGCTCATCCCAGCACTCGGGTAGGGGTACACCCTGGACAGGTTGTCAGTCCCTCAGAGGGCCACATATAGACGAACAACCACATACACTCACATGGGGAATTTGTAAGAAATTTAGAACTGAACTGTGGGAGGAAACCAAAGTACCTGAGCAAAACCAACACAAACGCAGAGAGAACATGCAAAATCTGCACAAAAAGACCCCTTTGCTCAGGAATTGGAACCTTCTTGCGCTGAGCTGACCCATGCTAACCATTACGCCACTATGCCACACCGATACGATATGGGGGAGCACGTTACTTGGCTGTATCAATGTTTTTTAATATAAATTTTATTTAATAGAAATCAAATAATATTTTACAGAAAGGATTCATTTGGTGTTGCTTAAGCAGCCTTCTGGTATTTTTTTTTAAAAGGAACCAGAAAGTAATTCTTATGAACTAAATAGCATAGTGGCATAGTAGATAGCACAATCGCCTCAGAACAAGAAGGTCCTGGGTTTGATGTCCTCCCTGCGCTCGTGTGGGTTTCCTCCCACAGTCCAGAAACATGCAGATTAGGTCGATTGGTGATTCTAAGTTGTCCATAGGAGTGAATGTGTGTGTCCCTGAATTAAGGAATAAGCGGGTAAGAAGAAGATGAATGAATGAATAAATAGTATCACTAGCAGGTTTAAAAGCTAAATTCATTTTTTCCCCCCAAACAGCTCAATTGTGATGACTTACTTCCAATCGCCATCATAGCCACGACAAGCTGGAAGATGCTGTAAATTAAAGGGAAGGAGAACATAACCTCCAGTTCATCAGGAGCAAATGACAATTGAACAATGGTGCTGCATAACTGTGAGTTTTGGAAACCTGTTTCCAGAGCAATAGTGCGACACCTGAAAAAAACAAACATACAAACTGGAACCACAATCTAATTCTTTTTAACCATCTATTTTTTATAAGATAAGCATTATATATCTTACTGTATTATATATCTGACATTGTACTGTGGATCCAGAGAGTTTGTAATACCTGTACCAGGGCTGTCCAACAAATCGAGCCAAAAGAAAGCCTAGAGCAAAACCGACAAATGGGTAGGCCGCTCCGATTATCCACAGAGATGGAGCGATTGTCCATGAAGACTGGTACAGCACACCACCCACCACAGCAATGATGATAATCAAAAGAATGCCCACGATCGAGCCAAACTACACAACAAAAATATACAAATGTATAAAAATGAACAAAACAAATTGAACATCTCTAGCAAATGTGAGAGCAGCTAAACAATCACAGCTCAACAATATTCACCTTCAAGATCTTTTTTGCCACCTTGGGC
This sequence comes from Pseudolaguvia tuberculata, assembly GCA_026260255.1. Taxonomy (NCBI): domain Eukaryota; kingdom Metazoa; phylum Chordata; class Actinopteri; order Siluriformes; family Sisoridae; genus Pseudolaguvia; species Pseudolaguvia tuberculata. The sequence continues at coordinate 2,705,620 of JAOTRA010000036.1, read as the reverse complement.
CAGCGGTGCTTGACAAGGATTCCCAAAGAGACGGGAATGAGTAAACTCACCAGGGTAATGCCTAAAGTAAAATATCACATTAAACAGTAGTTAGGGAGGGAGGAAGAGAGGGTAGCGGTGGCTTAGTGATTAAAATGTTGGATTGACACACGAAAGACCGGGGTTCGATTCCCAGCACTACTAAGCAACGGCTGTGGGCTCCTGAGCAAGGTTTTTAACCCATAATTGCTCAGCTGTAAGTCTCTCTGGATAAGATGCTGTAAAATGGATGGATGGATACGTAGACTGATGGACAAAAAAAAATTAACAGGATGGATGGATGAAAATGATAGATGGACAGGATGGATGAACTGACAGACAGACTGACAGAAACAATAAACAGGATAGGTACTTGCACAAATTTGATGGATGAATTAATGGACAGATTGTCTTATCTGTGAACTAAACTGGTTAGAATATTTAGTTTGTTTATGTATAGCATTAATACAAATCATAAAAAAACGAAATATGGCAACCCGACAAGTTCACAGATGAGGAAAAACCTGTTCCTGCTTAAGTTTCACATGAACTCAATCGAGATTCGGATAAACCTGTAAATGCGCTGTCTCACCTATACTGTCAAAGGGAATCTGGATGGTATCAGCTGAGATCCAGACTGATGTGTAGATGAGCAGACAAAGTGGCATCATTCCTAACGCCAGGATGGACGAACATGTTGTCATGCTGATACTGTGAGTGAAATGTCACAATCACATAATTACATTCCAAGATAAACATAATCTATAAGAGGATAGCAATCGATTAGAAAGAACAATAAATTGCGATTGGTGTGGAATTTCTTGTTGAATAATATTACATCAATGTTGGTGTGTGTATCAATTTTAGAAGGAAACATTCCGATATGAATATAGAAATGCTATATGAATGAATTACTAATTAATTTAGGTTTTTTTCAATCCATAGTAAGTTCCATTTTTCTGCGAAACCCATTTTATCTTCATTTTATCCCAAAAATATATCCGACAAGAATCTGATATCAACTAAAACTTTAGCTGATATAAAGTCAAATGTCGGCACATTATGACAGGCTGAATTGTAGCTTTCTATTTTCTCATCATCATTACAGCTTAAACGAAAATAATTATTGTGATTATTATTTGTGTAGCTAAAAAGAAAAATGTTCAGCAAATTTAATATCTCTGATCCTAAGATTAGAATTTATCCTAGTTGCTTGGTGCTCTCACCTGAGGTCCATGTCTCCATCCAGCCAGTAGGTGATGACATTAGAGTTGGTACCTCCAGGACAGCAGCCCATGATTAAGATAACTACCGCCTGTATAGGAAGCACCTGGAAAGCTAGCGAGAAGGCGAATGCAGTGAAGGGCATGATGCCAAACTGGCAAAGAAAACCGATGAAGATACCCCACGGCCGGCGGATGTGCGCCCAGAGCTTGTGCACTTCCACCGTGCAGCCCATAGCAAACATGACCATGGCCAACATGACCGTGAGCACAGTGCTTAGGACCGTGCTAAGGATCATGTTAAAGTTGCTTTCAGGTACCAGGCATGATGTACCTGAGCACACGGTCGCATTGACATTGCAGATTGTCTCAGATGTAGACATGATGAATCCAGTCTTAGCAATACTGGGAATAAGTGAGTACAAAAAAAGAAATATTAAAAGTCAATAACGCTGCTGGTTAACGTCGTAGATTCCAAAATTGCTGTGTTGAGAAAAAGAAAAAAAAATGGCAGTTTCTGCTGTTGGGTTTTCTTTCTTTTTTTGCAAGCGTTCCTTCCCTCTTCTGCTTGACACGAGTCACACACTGGCTCTTCAAAGGCTCGTGCCCTTTTAAAACCTGTCCAGAACAAATAAAAATGTGCAAAGCCATGAAAAATTAACTTGTGTCCAAAGTTTTTATGAGGTCATCGTCCAAATATGCTTATAAAAGCAGCTACTTATAAAAGCAAGGAAAAAAATGTAATTGTTCGATTTTACTGACAGTAAATGCACCACCTGGTTCTTTTATAACATTATAGCATATAAATTTTTATTGGGTCTTTGTAAAGGCCCACACACACCATTGTTAACACCACCAGCAGCAGCAGCATCATTATTACCTACTGGCAGTGCTATGTGACTCAGAGAGAGATGTGAGTCAGAAAATGGTGACATGTTGTAAAACTTCAATAAGAGGCTGTATTGCAGATATGGGAATGAGAATTTCAAACACACACACACACACACACACACACACACACACACACACACACACACACACACAGGGTATATAGTTAAAGTTTAAAATCTGAGCTGTAGCTAATAACGAACTGAGAAGACTCAAAGTTCAAGAGTGAATTATTTTTTTTTTTTTTCCCAAATCCCTTGAAAACTGTTTTTTTTTTAATGTCTGTAAAGTTCAAAATCGGCCATGATGTAACACATTTATTCAGGTTATTCGTTATCGCCGCTGGTCGGTATCACCGTTGTTTGTCGACGTTATTTGGTATCGCCGTTGTTCGGGATCGCTGTTGCTCGTTATTGTTCGTTACTGCTGTTGTTCGGGATCGCCGTTGCTCATTATTGTTCGTTACTGCTGTTGTTCGGGATCGCCGTTACTCGTTATTGTTCAGTATTGCTGTTGTTCGGGATTGCCGCTGCTAATTATTGTTTGGTATTGTCGTTGTTCGGGATCGCCGTTGCTCGTTATTGTTCGTTACTGCTGTTGTTCGCGATCGCCGTTGCTCGTTATTGTTTGTTACTGCCGTTGTTCGGGATTGCCGTTGCTAGTTATTGTTCGGTATTGCTGTTGTTTGGGATCGCCGTTGCTAGTTGTTGTTTGGGATCGCCGTTGCTAGTTATTGTTCGGGATCGCCGTTACTCGTTATTGTTCGGTATTGCTGTTGTTCGGGATTGCCGTTGCTAATTATTGTTTGGTATTGTCGTTGTTCGGGATCGCCGTTGCTCGTTATTGTTCGTTACTGCTGTTGTTCGCGATCGCCGTTGCTCGTTATTGTTCGGTATTGCCATTGTTCGGGATTGCCGTTGCTAGTTATTGTTCGGTATTGCTGTTGTTTGGGATCGCCGTTGCTAGTTATTGTTCGGAATTGCTGTTGTTCGGGATCGCCGTTGCTAGTTATTGTTCGGTATTGCCGTTGTTCGGGATCGCCGTTGTTCGTTACTGCCTTTGTTCGGGATCACCGTTGCTTGTTATTGTTCATTACTGCCATTGTTCGGGATCGCCGTTGCTAGTTATTGTTCGGTATTGCCGTTGTTCGGGATCGCCGTTGTTCGTTACTGCCTTTGTTCGGGATCACCGTTGCTTGTTATTGTTCATTACTGCCATTGTTCGGGATCGCCGTTGCTCGTTATTGTTCGTTACTGCCATTGTTTGGGATCGCCGTTGATCGTTATTGTTCGGTATTGCCGTTGTTCGGTATTGCACTGTTGGCCAGTGTTTATGGTCTCATCACTTTTCTTCGTTGCTCATTCATGCACTTGGACTTGCCACAGGGTGAGACTGTAAAAAAATATTAGAACAGAAAATTGTACAAACCCGACTGCTGAGGGAAGATAGAAATAAAATCTGTGGTTTGTTCATTCGTGTTGACCTTTATTTAGAGTACTGATCAAATTAGTTCATTCATCTTCTAACTTGCTCACAAGGGAGATCTCAGTGCACATAGGGCAAAAGGCAGGGGTAAAGCATAGACAGGTTGCCAGTCCATTGCATGGCCACACAGACAAACAACCACACACACTCCTATGGGCAATTTGTACTTACCAATCAACTTAATGTACATGTTTTTTAGACTGTGGGAGTAAACCAGGGTACCCGGATATGCAAACTCCACACAGAATGAGCCTTGCCTGGGAATCGAACTCAGGACCTTGTTGTTGTAAGGTGACCATGCTAACTAAATGAGTTCTGTTTCTTAATTTATACATTTAAGTATGATGCCTGAAAATTGCTCCAAAAAAGGTAAAACAACAATGAGAATAAAACCTAAAGATTGACTACATGGGCTCAAAAATAATCACACTGTCAATTACCAATGGATCCAAAATCCTGGAACCTGAAAGCTGTCTGGGTTCCGGGTCGGATAGCAAATAAAATACAGTGGGAGTTTTTATGGTCAGACAAGTTTATGATTTAGCTGAGTTTAGGGGAACAAACTAATTTATGTCATTCTAAAAATGTAAAGTCAGAGAAATTAATAAAATCTGATAAATGAATCTGATATATATAAAATACGTCTCTGATTCTGACATGGCATGACTTGAGGAATGTGACATTTGTAGCCCAAGTTCACTTTTTGTGATGCTTCCCCAAATTCTTAGCCTACCAACCCAGACTGAGATACTTGTCTGGTGTTTTGAGGTCATTAGATGATTAGGATGTGGGATGTGAACCCAGCCATTAGGGTTGCACAAGCCAGTGCATTCTTAGTGCCGGTCCCAAGCCCGGATAAATGGGGAGGGT
>JAOTRA010000036.1:2690529-2701036 GCA_026260255.1 Pseudolaguvia tuberculata | reverse complement strand
TATATATGCACTTACCACATAAGGAATGCCGAACTCTTCACACATCTCCACAGCGACCATATCAAACTTTTGAAGCCCCAAACTTCCATCCACCAACAGGAACGTCCTCATAAGACTGACAACACAAGAACGAACATCATCATTTCGTCTACAGTTGCATGCCCATATTATATAGTAGACAAAACTGAGTCGTTCATAATCTGTAAATATGTAAATTAGAGAACAAGAAAAGTTCCTGGATGATCTATTATTCCTGCCCAAATTTTAAAGGCATGTGAAACACCATTCTGCCAAACTGCAACCGTATATGCAGACGTTGCAGAAAGATCTCATGGTAAAAACATTGCTTGATGTCATTAAATCTCACTCGTATCATTAATGTTGAACAATATCTAATTTTAAATTCCTGCTGCTGTGACGTCATATGTCAAAAAAAGTTTTCTCTAGTTTTATTCATTCACTCATTCATTCACCTTGTAACCCGCTTATTCCCAAATTCGATGTCACAGGGTCTGCTGGAGCTTATCCCAGCGCACGTAGGGTAAGAGATCTCTTGTACACCCTGGACGGGTCGCCAGTTTATCGCAGGGCCACACATAGACAAACAACCACACACACACTCGCACTCCTATAGAAAATTTTTAATCCTTCTTGTTGAAAGGCTACCATATTAACTGTTACACCACACTGTAGTTGTATTATTATTTATTTATTTATTTATTAATATTTTTTTATTTTAGATATAGTATGTCTAAGTTGCATTCATACTTTTTTCGAGCTTGAAGGTAAGGTTCCACCATGTCCACAAAGTCTTTTGGAGCTCTGTATCCATAGCCAGGCATGTCCACCAGGGTGAATGCTTTTCCCACCGTGAAGAAATTCAGCTTTTTTGTGTGTCCCTGTAAAATACAATTTAAAAGAAAAACACAAATATTTCACCCCAAACCAAACATATAAAACATTAAGAAACATCATAAATTAATAAAATGTATTTGTTTACCGGTGTTTTGGAAACCCGTACTTCAACCTCTGGGGCAAGAGAGAACAGAGCCCGAATGAGAGATGATTTACCAACGTTGCTCCTGCCTATAAAACACACCTGCAGATTAAATATAAATAAATAAAAATTACAACTAAGAAACGTGGCAAAGATGGAATTTGACTTATGACAGTGTATACAAGAGGGAAAAAAGCACATTGATTCTATTATTATTAGATTCTATTCAGGCCTCTTTTCTGTGGTACTGAATCAGATGAAAACAGATCTGATGATTTTCATCGGTCAATGCTATTCGATTTAGTTCACTGAAACAAATGATCCAGATCAGAGACAGTTTTAACAATGTAGGATTGAAAGTGGTTTTTTTTTGTACAGTGTGATGTGACTAATCCGAAACACACACACACACACACAGCTCTCTTTCTCTTTTAGTTCTCCATCTAAAGAAAGTGTATTTTGCAGATGTTTAAATATGATGCAAAAGTAAGATACTGGTCTGTAATCTGTACAAGAACCTTAGGCTGTTTTTTTGTGTTAGTGTAAATGGAGATATTGGATACGAGTAACATATAATGTAAGCAAACCAGAAGTGGGCATTAAAGGCATCCAAAATGTGTGTGAATTTCCAATTTGGGATGAATAGCATAACTATCTATAAAAGGATTAAAAGAATATAACTGTTAGTAAAGTTGGTTGATCAATTAATCATTCTGATAATTGTTCGTAGCAATCAGAGTTTAGAGGAATAGTTAGACAGTTACAAAAAATCATCTCATCCTGCTCCTCACCTCAGGCTGTGTGAGGTCAGGCACGTGGTCCAGGCGCTCAGCTGATGTGGAATAAATGATATGGTGTTTGGTTGACGGAGTGAAAAGCCTCTCTGCAGACTCCAGGGCTTCCAGGTCTGGCTTGAAGAGGTAAAACCGTGTTGTGTTTACTTGTCGTGACAGATGCGCCTCCAGACTGCTGAATGGATACAGGAGGCTCAGGCGTTTGTTCTCAGGCAGCAGAGTGACACGGCGTACTGAGGCGAGCTCGTGTGCCTGCCGTGTGGACGTGAGACGGACACAGCTGTGCAACAGGATCCGCCAAATCATGCTGATGTTGGGCTGTGGAATTACGCATATTAATTAGTAACGGAGGGCGGTGCGGTGGTGAAGTGGTTAGCACGGTCGCCTAACAACTGGAGGTCTCAGGTTCAATGTCTGTGCCGGGGATCTGTCTGTATGGACTTTGCATGTTCTCCCCGTGATTGCATGGGTTTCCTCCGGATACTCTGATTTCCTCCCACTGTCCAAAAAATATGTACATTATGTTGACTAGTGAGTCAATATTGTGAATGTGTGTGAATGGTTGTTTGTCTATGTGTTGCCCTGTGATGGACTGGCAAACTGTCCAAGGTGTACCCCTGCCTCTCCCCCTATGTGAGCTGGGATAGGCTTCAGAAGACCCCCGTGAGAAGGGAATAAGCGGGTAAGAAGATGAATGAATGAATTAGTAAATGTTTGGGGTCACTGAGATATGCTGGGGCCCTGAGAGGCGGTGGTACACCCTGGACAGGTCGCCAGTCCACCTCAGGACAACACAACCATTCACACACACATTCACTCCTATGCACAATTTAGAGTCACCAATCGACATAATATGCATGTTTTTGGAGAAAACCGGAGTACTCGGAGGAAACCCACGCAAACGTGGGGAGAACGTGCAAACTCCAACCAGAAAAATCCCTGGCCAGGGAATCGAACCCGGGACCTTCTTGTTGTGAGACGACCGTGCTTGTGACGCCACTACGCCACGCAATTTAAGTATTGACACAATACTAAATAAACAGTATTTAATCAATGATGTGCAGAATGAATTAATGTACATAATGACTATTATTATCTAATTTAAACAATGTTTAATCCGAACATCTTTCAGAACGCTACACATCAGAAGACAAGTGTTATTCCTGCTCTATTCTTTATTTATAACAACGAATATTCGCCAATTTGACTAAAAACCGTTTGTACTATAGCGTCGTCTAACATCCAGTTCCAGTTAGTCATTTGGCAGATGCTCTTATCCAGAGCGACTTACATTTAGTCTCTTTTTTACAACTGAGCAATTGTGGGTAAAGGACCTTGCACAAGGGCCCACAGTAGTTGCTTGGTGGAGGTGGGAATCGAATCCCGGTTTTGCTGGTACTAGTCCAACACCTTAACCAATAGGCTACCACTTAATATAAAGTGGTACGGTTATCCAATAATAGTTTGGAACTTGAAAGTCTAAGAAAGTGTTTGTTTAGGGTTAGGGTAAATGGGTAAAATGACATTTATTATTATTAGCTGTAGCTAAAATAGATATAACTTACTGTTGGCGTCTTAAATGTTAACAACGACAATAACGCCTGTAAATGTCATTTTAAAGCATTGGTGCGTCACTCATAAAAAAACCCGACAGGAACGTGTTTCACTTTTAGACGTTCCGGTGCAACACAACATGGTTTCCGGGTTTTGTGATATATTATAAAAGGGATTTTTTTAAAAATAGTTTATTCTGCTGATAATTATTTTAATAACCTAATTCAGTTTAAACAATCTATTTAGTGTTCACTGGAATTTCCAGTTTACTGTTAAATTTACCACTGATCAAAATGAAGATACTGAGGTTACTATTATTATGGATAATGTAGAATAAAGATTTGATCATCTGAAAAAGAAACGAAGTAAAGACGCTTTTCCTCCGAATTGAGAAGAGTCAATACCAAATCATTTTAAAGGTTAACATAATAGTCTCTCTCCCATTCCTCATCATTTAAAGCACAGATTGACTGTAATATGAACTGTAATATATTATACTGAACTGTTTTTTTAAATCAATCACATCAATATATTCTTGCTTTTCTTAATATTTATCGATGGCTGTAATTTTTAAGGTAATATACTATAATATTTGACAGTTTCTTCACCTGCATGGTGGGAGCACGGCACAAGCATCAGCTACTTGAACTCATTGGACAGATATAATCATTTGAAAAGTTTAATTGTCATGTTTCTTTTATCACGTGTTTACATATCACATGTTTACAGTAACATTGTTTTAACAGTAACTTTTGCCATAAAGGGATCTGTTACAGTAATACAGATTCACATTTACACCCAAGACCCAATTTTCCCAGTTATAATTTTTAGCCTGCATACAACAATTGGCATCAGTTGCTGTGGGGTGGTTTTTTTTTGGGGGGGGGGGGGGGGGTTGTTAACCACTTTTAATAGGTACTGCATACTGGTAGCAGCAAATGCTCTGACCCAACTGTCTACCGTCATAATCTGCCATTTATCAAAGTCACTTAACATTTTATGCTCTTCAATTTTTCTTTATCAGTGAACTAGTCGTGATCTTCAATGCACAGTGGTTTTAATGTTCTGGCCAATCAAATGTATTTATGGAGAACAAAAAATACACAATCACACTTATCAAAGAATTTGTTATTATTTTATAATAATGTAAAGTTATAGTAACTGATATTAAATTGTGCTGAATTGCTTTGATGAGAAATCAAGCAACAATCATGCAAATCAACTAACACATTAAAAAATAATAATAATTCTTTCATCCTCAGAAATTGTTTAAGCCTGATCAGGAGTACAGGGAACCCAGAATATTATAAATCTACTTTTTAAAATGGTTTAATCTCTTATAAAAATACATGATTGGTCTCCTGCGGCAGTGGCAGCACGCGTGCCCGCGCATGCAGGTCTCTATGGTCTACTGCGGCAGTGGCAGCGGCATCAGAAAACGCAAACAAGACATAAGAGAGTCAGACCCTGACGGCTTCCATGAAAGTGCACATGAAACTGAATTCTCTAAAGGTCTGCTGTTCTAAACAGGATCTTCACAAAACTTAGAGAAGAGTCATCCACTGCAACACGAAGAATCAGAGTAAACTATCATAAATACAACTATCATGAAGACAACTATCATAAAGACATTAAAACTGTGTCAGTATAATATTCTTACCACAACATTTCCCTCCTGAAGCACACTATTAGCTTACAGGAGTTTCTTCTCTAATAGATCAGTCATTCCCTGATTCACTAAGCGTCTTGACCCTGAAAGTGTGAGAGCTCTTGCAACAGAGTGTAAACACTGTCAATATAAACACCAGATTGGAAATAAAACAGGTCTACCATGACGTTCATTCATTCATTCATTCATTCATTCATTCATTCATTCATTCATTCATCTTCTTACCCGCTTATTTCCAAATTCGGGGTCACAGGGATCTGCTGGTGCCTATCCCAGCTCACATAGGGTGAGAGGCGGGGGAGTACACCCTGGACGGGTCGCCAGTCCATCGCAGGGCCACACATAGACAAACAACTACTCACACATACATTCATTCCTATGGACAATTTAGAATCACCAATCGACCCAATCTGCATGTTTTTGGACTGTGCGAGGAAGCCGGAGTACGTGGAGGAAACCCACACAAGTGCAGGGAGAACATGCAAACTCCCATGCCTATTAATTTAATAAACAATTTATCATAATAATATGTGTAAAATGTATTCGAGTATGTATAGTATGTAAACTTTTGAAAAGCATGTGAATTGAGAGAGCTCTAACAGTTTCTTGTTGGGCAAATCTATCTATTTTGTTTGTTTGTTTTTTTCTTCTCACTGGACAGTGCACAAGTCTTAGTCTCCGCTTAGATTAATGCAATGCATGTTTCGTATTGTTTCCCTTTTCCCCTCTAGTGGACAAGATTAGTATTACAGACTTCATCTCTAAATCATAAACCAGTAAAATTAGTTCTCAACCTTTTTGGAACTCAAACCTGTCTATTTTTGTGGAACGCCACACCTTGTGTATGTATGTATGTATGTATGTATGTATGTATGTATGTATGTATGTATGTATGTATGTATGTATGTATATATAATATTCATTAATTTTCTTACTCGCTTATTTCCTAATTCGGGGTCACGAGGGTTGGCTTATGCTTGTCCCAGCAGACATAGGACGAAAGGCGGGGGTACCCCTGAACAGGTCGCAAGTCTATCACAGTGCAATACAGACAAACAACCATTCACACACATTCACTCCTATGGACAATTATTGTGTTTTTGGACTGTGGGAGGAAGCCGGAGTACCCGGAGGAAACCAGGAGGTTTTCAGGAGGAACATGCAAACTCCTCACAGAAAGATCCCTTCTTGTTGTGAGGCAACCGTGCTAAACACTAAGCCAACGTGCCTATATATAATATGTATGTATGTATATATGCATACATATAATTATTTTAGTTTTATTTTCCTGGGGTTTTTTTTCCATTAACAATAGTGGGAGATGCTCTAAATTTACTTAAAATGTGGATTAATGGGAAATCCTGCTTCCTTATTTGTACAAAGAAACATGATGCGCAGTTTAGTGTCATTATCAAAAATCAATAAAAAAAAGAACAAAAATGAATACCTGACTTTGTGGTTTTCTCTTGGAAACGATTTGCACCTCCCAGTTGAGGACCACTGATTAAAAAACCCATGCTTTTATAGCACATTCATTCATTTCTTCATTTTATCAATTTATTAATTATTTCTTAATTCTGGGTCACAGGGGTTTGCTGGAGCCTATCACAGTGCATAAAGGGTGAAAGGCAGGCAAACCCCTGAGAGATCCAGTCCATTGCAGGGCCACACATAGACGAACAACCACACACACACCCTCCCTTACAATTACATCATTTGGTCTCTTCATTATTATTTTTTTTGTGGGTTAAGCACCTTGCTCAAGTGGTGGGAGGCAGGTTGGTGGGAATCGAACCCCAGTCTTTCTGGTATTAGTCCAACACCTTAACCACTAGGCTACCACTTCCCACTTTTACCACTTTATTACAACTTACTCAGTTCTATGGGCAAATTTGACTAACATTTTTATATTTGAGCTAGCAGTAAAGATACAGACCTCCATTAATAACCGTATGATTTTCCCTGTGATGGACTGGTGATCTGTCCAAGGTGTACCCCTGCCTCTCGCCCTATGTGCGCAGGGTTAGGCTCCAGCAGACCCCCGTGACCCCGTTGAAGAATAAGCGTGAAAGAAGATTGATTAATAAATGAATGGTTTTCCAGTTACTTTAATCTCCTTAAAAAACCCAACTGCTACAAGTAATAATAATGTTATATTTTGTATTGCAAAAACTCACTATTTGTACTGGATCATGAACCCGAAGTAGCTCTGGTGTTGATGAAGAGGGCGTTGGTGACGCAGAATCCGCCTCTTTCTTTATACCACCAATCCAATCGCGCCTGTAGGAGCAACACACCGCCACGTCCTCTCTCTCTCTCTCTCTCTCGGTATGTATTTCATTACAAACACAACAACCGAATTAAGTATACAGTTTATGTATTGCGTGTGTGTAGGGCGTTAAAGCCACGGTTGCTATAGCAACGTCCGTGCTCACTCTAGCAAAGACAGTGTTAGCATGCTAGAACTACCAGCAAAAGTAAGTACTAAAGATAAATCCAAAGATCTATCACTTAAACAAGAACTCTAGTCTGTCCATGAAGCCGGATCCTTTGATAATGTTAGTGTGTTAAAGCTACATCTTTTAATCTGATGGGGTTTTTTTTCCATTATAATTGGTATACGGTTAATTGTTCGTACCCATGTGGTGCGTATTGATCTGTTGCATTTTTCTTATAAATATTGGTCTATGAACAGATAGTCTATCTCCATAACAACATTATCAAGTAAACATTAAAGCCATATCAGCTATCTTGTCTTTAAAGAAGAAAACCGGAAGTCATTCCGCGTCATTGTAGCGTTTAGAACAGAAGAAAAATACAACAACCAGGAATCATGTAAGGAATATTGTTGCTGCCCTCTAGCGGTGGACCGCGATTTCGACCGTCACAGGTCTTTCGTTTTCGACCAATCGTAAGCGCCTATTTCTCGCCCTCGTACACAGCCGAGAGTGCGCGAGATCTCTCACTGGCGGCATGGAAACAGGGGGAAGAAAAATAACGAGGTCAAAAATATTTTCTCACGTGACATGCCGACCATTGGATACCGACGCTCCTAATTCATGGCGCAAAGGAGGGTGACGCGATGTAGTCTCTCTCCCCCCCCTCTCTCTCTCTTTAATTCGTTACACTTGATGGCTCTGTAGTATCATGATGCAGCAGTTGGAAAAATAAATAACCGAGACTCTCTGCAGTTTAATAAATCATGATTTATGGATTAAACCCGAAACCCTGCGTAAAGCACGGAACAGAAATGCTGATAAGTGAGCTCAAGGGTGAGTGGAGGACTATTTCATCCACAATTTGTGATTTTTATTTATTTATTTATTTTTATTACATAGCAACAGCCACTCCCCCCCCCCTCTCCTTCTGACACTCACAAGTCATCTTTGCCTTTTAATGTTTCAGCGCGTCTGATTATTATAACATGAAATCTAAATCTAAAACAGAATACTTTTTATTTCGGTGTTATTCCTTTCTTTATCTATTGAATTCGTATTTAAAACACTGGAGAAATTGTGTCTTGACTTGAAACGGTTAAAGTTTTCTCAGTTGGATAAAGCAAAGTCTGCACAGCAACAAGCGCCACGATTGCGTCGCGTACTGCAGGAGAAGCTCCTGAGCTCCGAGTAGGAATGGGGATGGGGATGGAGATGTTTTGGTCCAGCTGCTGATGTTTTCCTCATGCATTCCACTCATCAGTTGCTACCTGATCGGCAGGACACTTTCTCCTGATGGCGAACGTTCCCAGGCAAACCTTCAGGGCGCAATGGATAGAGACCGCGGCATACCTGATGTTCTTTTGCGCAGCACCGTTAAATATTAATTTGCGAACTATTATTAGATAAAGTTCAGGATGCATTCACCGAAAAACTATGAGTTCGACATAAAACTTGCTCAGCTGTTTATAATGGCTTAATTACTTATAGCTAAATATTACATACGGATAAGAAACTTCGTGGCACAATATAACCATTTGTGACCACAATTGTTTTTTTTAAAACGTTATGTTAGATGCCACTGGAATCAGTGAGAATAAAGACAGATTATAGGAATGAGTATCGATTTGATCTGGTTTAAACTCGTTGATTCGGTTTCATGTTGATTTCATCTTTCGTTCCAGTCCATTATGGATTTGCTGGAGGAGGACCTGACCTGTCCGATATGCTGCTGTCTCTTCGAAGACCCACGCGTGTTGCCGTGTTCGCACAGTTTCTGCAAGAAGTGTTTGGAAGGCATTCTGGAGGATAACCGAAGTCCGGTATGGCGACCACAGTTCAAATGTCCGACGTGCCGAAAAGAGACCGCGCACAACGGCATAATGAGTCTGCAAGTTAACTATTCGCTGCGCAGCATCGTGGAGAAGTACAACCAGATCCGTGCGAGCCCGAGAATGTCACAGTGTCGCGCGCACAGTGGGCAACCCCTGAATATCTTCTGTGCCACTGACCTGAAGCTCATTTGCGGCTTTTGCGCCACCACAGGCGAACACAAAGGCCACAAGTTCTGCGCGCTGGAGGAGGCGTACGAGCGAGAAAAGGTTGCCTTCGAGGAGTTGCATCGTGCCGTGGAGAGTTGGAAAGGTGCTGATGTGGTTTCCTGTCTGGAAGCGCTCGAGGGAGCGAAGAAAAAAGCGCTGCAGATGGCCTCGCAAGACGTGGACCGGGTCGCTGAGTATTTCGATAAGCTGCTCCGCGCGCTTGAACATAAGCGCAGTGAAATCTTGGCGGACTTTGAAAGTGTAAAGCTGGCGGTCATGCAAACCTTGGACCCAGAGATCAGTCAGCTCCGCTCAGCGCTCGAGGACCAGCAGCGCGCGCTGCGCCTTGCCGAGTCTTTTCGCTCCGTGTCCGAGCCGCTCTCCTTCTTGCAATGTATGCAAGATTTTCGCGAGAAGGTGCGCGCCATTCGCGAGACGCCGCTGCCCACGCGCACGGACGTAGACGTTGGCGCTCTCGTACCAAGCTTCGACTTGCACGATTGGGACCGCGTGCGTCTGGGAGACGTGGACGCGCTGCGCGCCCCGCACGAAGGCGGCGCTTTTCCTTCGCAGACGGCTCGCATTGGCTTTCCGCGTCTCTCTCGAAACCTGCTGAGTTGCACTTTGCTGACTTGCGCGTGCCTGTGCGCGCTGAACTTTCTCCCCTCAGACTGTTTCTCCGTTAAAGCGCTATCGTCTTTTTCCGGTGTTTCCGTGCCCGCGCGTGCAGAAACGCTGCAGTGGATCACGCTTTGTTGGCAGAAATTGGCTGGAGTGTGCGCGCTCCTTACACATCTCTGTAGGAACTGCATCACTGAACTCATCGACACCACTTCCGAGTTTATCAGCTGATTTCCACACCATGAACGTTCCTCTTCACGGATGCATTTAAATACCTTTACGCTTATCACAGAATGTTAACTGACATACAAGCTGAAGTATTTCACCTGTGTGTGTGTGTGTGTGTGTGTGTGTGTGTGTGTGTGTGTGTGTGTGTGTGTGTGTGTGTGTGTGTG
>JAOTRA010000036.1:2640626-2661855 GCA_026260255.1 Pseudolaguvia tuberculata | reverse complement strand
CACACACACACACACACACACACACACACACACACACACACACACACACACACACACACACACACACACACAATTGATTAGCAATAACACAGTGTAAAACAGGAAAACATGTATAGATTTATCTGACCATAATCCTGTCAGTGAAGAAACAATCCTGCATCACTCAATCTCTCTCAACCTTTTGTGGGGGTCATGTGATCAGTCAGTCACTTGTGTAATAATCTTAATAAGAGGGAACGGGTGGCTTAGTGGTTAAGGCATTGGATTGATACCAGAAAGATTCGATTCCAAGCTCTTTTCCAAGCAACCACTGTGGACCCCTGAGCAACACCCTTAACGCTCAGTTGTACAAACAAATTGATAACATGTAACTCACTCTGAATAAGAGTGTCTGCCAAATGAAACAGGATCTAAAATGACATTTACATAAAACTAAATTGTGTTATGCAATATGTATTTGTAGCTTATTTCTATTACGCAATGTTTAACATGGGTGGTGCGGTGGCATAGTGGTTAGCACAGTTGCCTCACAACAAGAAGTTCCTGGGTTTGATTCCAGGGCTGGGGATCTTTCTGTGCGGAGTTTGTTCTCCCTGCGCTTGCGCGGGTTTCTTTTACGTGACGGTAAGTAAACAAGGTTGTATCCCACATTCGGGTGATGATGCGTTATATAAGGTGAACACCATCTTAATGATTGATTAGTGACGTAGAAGGGGTAGGGCATGTATCATAACAGTTTTCCCTCTTCAAAAAACGTCTCCTGACATTCTTCTAGGGCGAAGCACTAGGATCTCTCCAAAAAGGAGAGAAACGGGGACAGAGACTGTAACTGGGCAAGACCAAGACAGAGACAGACCGAGACAGAGAACTAAGACAAAGAGCGGGATTGAGAACTGAGACAGAGACAAGAACCGAGACAGATGAGAACTGGAACGAGAACCGAGATAAAGAAAGGGATGAGAACCTAGATGAGTACCAAGACAGAGCGAGGGAAAGGTGCGAGAACCGAGAAAAGTACTGAGACAGAGCAAGGAAAGAGGTGAGAACTGAGACGAGTACTGAGAGACTGAGGGAAAGAGGTGAGAACCGAGATGAGTACTGAGACAGATCCAGGGAAGAGGGGCGAGAACCAAGACGAGGCAAGGTACGAGAGCCAAGACAGAGCAAGGGGTGAGGAAAGAGACAAGGCGATGGACATGGAAAGAGAAAGGACGAGGGAAAGAGGCGAGAACCAAGACGATTACGAGACAGAGTAAGGGAAAGGGGTGAGAACCAAGACGAGTACCAAGAGAGCGAGGGAAAGGGTCGAGAAACGAGATGAGTACCGAGAGAGCGAGAACCAAGACGGGGCGAGGTACAAGAGCCGAGACAGTGCAAGGGATGAGAACCGAGACAGGGCGAGAGATGAGGAAAGAGACTGGTCGAAGGAAGGGGGGAGACCCGAGACGAGAGCCGTGACAGAGCAAGGGATAGGGAAAGAGACAGGGTGAGGGACGAGGAAAGAGACTGGTAGAGGTAAGGGGGGAGAACCGAGATGAGAACCGAGTCAGGGATGAGGATGGAGACCGAGAGAAGGACAAGGAGAGAGACAGGGCAAGAGACAAGAACCGAGACAGGGCAGAAAGACAAAAGGCTGAAATACACTTAGAAAACAAGACAGAACAAACATGACCAAATAAAAACATAGTAAGACCTAATAGACATTACCCAAAAATTTATGGCATACCAAAATAAAGCTGACAAAAATCTATCAAGTCAGTTAAGTAGGATAATTAGGATATCTCAGGAACTGTCAGAAAGTATCATACAGACAGATGAATAAGAACAATTCAATAAGAATACATGTATTCAGAAACTTAATATGACAGGCAGAGATGCGCACAAAAGTAAGTAATGAGTAACCTTATTACTGTCCTTAAGGAAAACAAAATGGAGCAGACAGAACAAAACCACTAAAAAGCAATAACATAATACAAACAATACTACAAGCATAAACACGACAAATGCTAAACCAAGAAAATTTATTTAACAAATGAGTAAATCAAAATACATACGTACTGGAACACAGGTAGACATAGACATAGCGAAACCTGAAGGTCCTGGTCCATGCACAGTCCAGAGTTCAGAGGCTATCAGGGTGAACTGTCCCAAGGCATGGCATGGAGAGGCAGTCCAGTCCACTCTCCATGGGTTGAGCAAGATAGTCCTGTACCCTCCTTGGCAAAACAGTAACCTTAAGTCTGGCTTGACCTCCACGGGAGCAGGGTGGAGCGTATCGACCTCCACGGGAACAGGATGGAGCGCCTTGACTTCCACGAGGACAGGGTGAGGCACCATGATCCCCAAGGGAACAAGGTGGGATGCCTCAACCTCCACAGGAACAGGGTAGAGTGCCTTGACCTCCATGGGAACAGGGTGGAGCACCTCAACCTCCACAGGAACAGGTTGGAGCGCCTCAATCTCCACAGGAACAGGGTGGAGCGTATCGACCTCCACAGGAACCGGATGGGGCTCCATGACCACCATGAGGACTTGATCAACCTTGGGCTGAGCTGAAGAGGCTTGATTGTCCTGGATCTGCTCTGACAAAATGGCGGGCCCAGACGCGTGGCAACTGCCAAAACTTCCAGCATGAGTGCAAAAAAATAGTCACTGTCGACGCTGACTCGCAGCAAAACAACAAAAGCGCTGAGCAAAATGTGCTCGACACTGTTTAATAAATTTATCACAAAAACCGGACATGCCGTCTTACCTCTCCAGAAGCGCAGGATGGACATCCAAAGAAAAGTTTGTGCTTAATCGGTTCTGTGGTGTATACCACTTGCACGTGTGCCGCAAGTTCCATGAGTCGGCGAATTATTCTGTTACGTGAAGGTAAATAAATGAGGTCGAATCCCATATGCAGACACACACTTTATTTACAGAGATGTACACACAAAACGATGGAGCACAATGGCTAGTAAACTGAAAGTAATTAACATGGGAAAAACAATGCCAGACTTAGGACTCATCTAAGACTTGGAACTCAGAACCAGGCTTGGAAAACAGTCCACTGGAAAACTTGGAAAACATTAGAACAGCAAATCGCGTACATACCCTCACCAAACAAACAACAAACTATAATCCGCGCCATCATTAAGATGCCGCTCACTTTAAGTAACGCACATGGTTAGTGATGTAGATAGCACTATCCTTTTGTAATTAAGGATAATAAAATAATAAAAATAGAGCTCATGGGGAAAGGCAAGATGTTGATGGCAGGAGACATTACACCAAAAATTTATTAATTTATTTTTGTAATTAATTTCTAACTGTGCAGTGAAAATTTATTCAAAATGGTGACCCAAAACACAAACGTAAACAAAACACGAAAACAAACAGACTACAAATAAATATCACAAAACTATATACAAAACACGGATATATACAAGACTATATACAACGGATAAACAAGATTCTATCATAACAATATTTCCAAAGGACTTCAAGATTTCCAAAAACTCCACGACTTCCAAAAACCACCAAACTTTACATACACCCACCACATACACATCAGCGCATGGCCTTAAATACTGCGTCATCGCCCTGGCAACCTAGTTGCCTGGACGACGATGCTAAACATGGAGGCGGGGCTTCGTCTGCTGACGATGAACAAGGGGAACACCTTACATAAGCCCCCTCTCTAATGGATAAAGCGGCACCAGCGAAGCAGGAGGGGATACAAGAGGTGCTGAAGGGGACTCTGAGGACTCAGACAGCCCTAAAGGGGATTCTGAAGGGACCAAAGGGGACTCTGGTGTGACCAAAAGGGACTGAAGGGACCAAAGTGGACGCTAAAGGGGACTAGAGGCTCAGAAGGGGACGCTAGAGGCTCAGAAGGGGACACTAAAAGCTCAGAAAGGGACACTAGAGGCTCAGAATGGGACACTAGATGGAAGAAGGGACGCAGAGGGCTCTGGTGAAGACGCAGAGGGCTCTGGTGAAGACGTCCGTCTTCACCAAGACGAAGACCCTGAAGGCGAAGGCAAACACAAAGACCCTGAAAGCGAAGATGCCATCCCTGAAGGCGAAGACGAAGACCCTGAAGGCAAAGGCAAAAACAAAGACCCTGAAGGCGAAGGCGAAGACCCTGAAGGTGAAGGCAAAGATATATCCTCTGGCTCGATGGACGGGATGTAGGCAACCTAGTTGCCTAGACGCTAAACATGGAGGCGAGGCTTCATCTGCTGACGCCTATGTAGGCGGGGTTTCGTATGCTGCCGCCAAAGTAGGCAGGGCTTCATCCGCTGATGATGAACAAAGGGGCGAACCTTACAGTTACATACATGTTTTTTTTTTCTTCGGAAGAAACCGAAGTACCAGGAGGAAGCAAGCACTGGGAGAACATGCACGAGAAAGATCCCCAGCCCGGGAATTGAACCCGGGACTTTCTTGTTGTAAAGCGACCATGCTAACCACTACGCCACCACGCTGCAATAAGGTTTTTCGATTTTTTGATAAAGTGCTCAGTGAATGCATGTTTAGATTACCCTCATATTATTTTTAACGATGCTCAATGACCCGCTTCTCAAGTTTTGATCTTGTTAGATCATGACTACATGTTGTTGAATCATTTACACTGTTGACTGTTACAATGTGAAAGTAGTGACTCATCTCTAATACAAAACAGTGTATGGATTATTATTATTATTATTATTATTGTTATTGTTATATACTAACAGATGTTTTCTGCTCAAACAGCATGGCTTCAGTCTTCCATGGGTAAAAAAGAGCCAGGACAAACTATATTAGATGATAAATCACTCGACCTGAGTCTCATCATACCCAATAGTGGCCTTTCACACTGAGTACTTTCATGGTAGATTTGGATCCGTCTGATTATTGGAGCCTCAGTGATTAAGCAACGTGATTGGACAACTCACGTGCTATGGCGAAGGCAAAAGAAATCCTGAATTTGTCCTTCCTTCAGGAGAATGAGCGAGAGATGATCCTTAGTGTCCTGCAAAAAGATGAAAAACTACGCAAACGAGAAGAGAAGCGCATCAGGTATTAGGAAAATGTTACATTTATGTAAACAGGACTGATAAAAGATTGACTTAAGAATAGGCTGGTGCAATTTGGCCATTTGAAACAAGTACTGGAATTCTATACCTCCATAAGCCTATATTAAAATCTGATAATTCTTAGTTTGACATGTTAACCAAAAGCTGATTTAATGGCCATTGCTATTGTAAAATTCTCTGATGATATTCTGTCACTTTTAACTGTTTCACACGACTCCTGCAGTGTAATTTTTACCATGACAAAAGACATCCGAAGATCCAGCAGAAGTTGCCAGTACCTTGGTGTGACCAGTACCAAACCATCTCAACCTAGCCTCTCTCACCTTGTTTCCAAAACTTTCTACATGCGCCGTCCCACTAATAAACTCATTTCTAATCCTGTCCATCCTCGTCACTCCAAATGAAAATCTCAACATCGTCAACTCTGCCACCTGTCTCTAAACCGTACAACATTGCTGGTCTCACTACAGTCCTATAAACTTTCCCTTTCACTCTTGCCAAAACTCATCTATCACAAACCACTCTTGTCTCTCTTCTCCACTCGCTCCATGCTTCACTTCTCTCCATTACTTTGCACTGTTGACCCCAGGTATTTAAACTCTTCCACCATCACTACCTCTTCTTTCTACAACCTTGCCTTCCCACTCATTCACACACATGCACTCAGTCTTACTCCTGCTGTCTTTCATTTGTACCTCCTTCTCTCCAGCGAGTACCTCCATTTCTCAACCTGCTCCCTATTCTCACCACAAATCACGATATCATCCGCAAACATCCATGGAGACTCCTGTCTGACCTCATCTGTCAACCTATCCATTACCACTGCAAACAAGAAAGGGCTCAGAGCCGATCCTTAAAGCAGTCCCACCTTCACCTTAAAACAAGTCAGACATTTTTTTCACACACTTCACTGCTGTCACACTGTCCTCATACATGTCTTGCACCACCCTCACAAACTTCTCACAAAAAATCTGACTTCCTCATAAAATACCACAACTCCTCTTGGAACCCTGTCGTACACTTTCTCAAGTTGCACATTTAAAAAATGCCATGGCTGTTTAGCTGGAAGATATAATTCTATGTAATTAGTTTTGCTACTAACGATTTTTATGTATACATAGATACAAAATGATGGATACATGTTCTAAAGTAAGTCCATTAGGGTAATAAACCTGATATTTGTATTTGGCTTTAATTAAAGTGTTTAATTTTCAAATGTAACAAAAGGAAGCAGCAATTTTTTTGTAGTAGAACTCGTGGCCCCGTTTAACTTACACCTCCAGAACAGTGCCATTTTGCCTTTGACATCTTTCAGGTATTCCATCTCCCTTCCTGAGGCCAAGGTCATGCATTACTTGGCTTCTTTAGATAGCCTTGTCTGTCCAGTCCACTGGAATAGATTTCAGACTACACTTGATCCTGTATAGGATTATTAATTCCAAAGTATTGCTAGATTGATAAATTGACATTTTTAATATACAGTACAATCTTTGCTGTTTACAGAAAGTTAAAAAATGATCTTTTGGAGCTGAAGCGGCGCGGTCGACGGGGTAACCCAGAGCAGCGGGAGTGCGGCGTGTGTCTGCGTGCTCTGGGTGTGATTCTCCAGAGGGGAAGCGTGTGTTTTGAGTGTCACCGTCGAGTCTGCAGCTACTGCACAGCCATGCCCTCAAACAACAGCAACCCCAAGTGTATTGTCTGTGCCAAAGCTGCGTGAGTCCTGAGTCACAGAATACTAGTTTCCTGCAATTACAAAATAACTTGTTAATTAGGATTGCACCAAATAAATCTCATCATCATTTCTCCAAGGTGCTATGAACAGGAATACAGTACACACAAACACTCCAGATAAGCTTATCATGCTAATTGATAAGTTTAACCCTTACTCTCTGACTCAGTAGTTCAGACAAATCTGAATTCTGAATCAGAATAAAAAAGTTGATTAAGCATTTATTATTTTCTATCAAAAACAAAGAAGAAACTATGATAAACCATTAAATATGCATTAATGTAATTCACCTCGTTATATACTGTAAATATTCTAGCCTACATCACTAAACAAACCATCTACGCCCATTTTCTTATTGTATCTTTTAGAGAGTTGAAGGTGGTCACAGGTGAGTGGTTTCTAGAGGAACGTGCGAAGCGCTTTAAACAAACGACAACCCTTAGCAGTGATGTCATCAAAGAGTCAATCCTTAACTCTGGTCCAGGTAAACAGTACACCTTATTTACAGAGGTATCATGTTTTGTGGAACACCAACAGATGATGGCACAAAGCTGGAGAATGCAGGCACAAGGAGCATTGTGCTGCTATCTGTTGGCAAGTCTCGAAACATTTTGATAATCACTCATATATGACACACTGATTTCACCTTGTATGTATTCAATTATTTTTTTCCTTTTTTTGAAATAAATCTTTTTGTCAAATTATGCTTATTTTGTTGTTTGAAGATGGACATTCTGACCAGATGAAGCTTTCTCCATCAGGAGTAGAACGGCCAGCCACATCTCAGTCTGAGCGTTCAGCCTCGCCTCTGTCTGAGAAGAGTGGTGGCCGGTTCTTAGTGAAGAAAAAAGGGTGAGCAATGTGATTTTAGATTGTTGTTTTTCTTTAAAAAAGAAATTCATCTGTGTACTAAATGTAAAGTTTGTATCATTTAGGACCAAACCAGTGGCTGTTGAGTCCTCTGGGCTACCAACAACACCAAACAACATGCGCTCACACCAACGTCGATCGCCTTCACAGGCTGAAGGAAGGAAAAGGGTAACCATATGTCTGCTAGAGTTCCATTTGCTAAAAGTGTGTATCTGATGCTAACAGAGCTCTAATTATTACAAATTCAAAATATTTAGAAAGCAAAGATAGGAATGCATGGTCGCCTCACGAAAAAAAGGTCCCGGGTTTGATTTCCGGGCCGGGGGTCTTTTTGTACGGAGTTTGCATGTTCTCCCTGCCCTTGAGTGGGATTCCTCTGGGTACCCCGGTTTCTTCCCAGAGTCGAAAAACATATACATTAGGTTGATTGGTGATTCTAAATTGCTAATATATTTGCCCTGTGATGGACTGGCAACATCTCCAGGTTGTATCCCTGCCTCAAGAAGCTCGCAGGTTTGAGTTTGCATGTTCTCCCTGCGCTTGCGTGGGTTTCTTCCACATACTCCGGTTAACTCCCACAGTCCAAAAAGATGTACATTAGGTTGATTGGTGATTCTAAATTGCCCAAAGGAGTGAATGTGTGTGTGAGTGGTTGTTTGTCTATGTGTTCCCTGCGATGGACTGGTGATCTGTCCAGGGTTTACCCCTGTCTCTTGCCCTTTGTGCGCTGGGATAGGCACCAGCAGACCCGTGTGCCCCTGAATTAGGGAATAAGCGGATAAGAAAATGAATGAATGTTATACTGTTATGTAACATTAATACATTGCTGACTGTGCAGTGCAGTAGTGGTTAGCACAGTCGCCTCACAATATGAAGGTTTTGGGCTCGATTCATGGAGAAGGGGTCTTTCTGTGCATGTTTTCCCCGGCTATCTCCAGCATATGCATGTTATCTCCGGCTATATTGGTTGCATCCCACAGTCCAAAACCATTAACATTAGGTTGATGTAACAGAGGCAATGAATTCCGATCACCACATGAGGGCGCCTTCATCCAAGTTCTGATGAACTGATTTCCTGTTCCGGGTTAGAGAGTGAGGGCGCCAAATTTAAGGCGCGCAGTTTGTGTTTCACATTGTAAAGAATTGTTTTATCCATGAGTAGGTCTCTGATGGACTGGCGACCAGTCCAGGGTGTACCTTTCCCTTTCGCCATATGTGCGCTGGGATAGGCCCCTAGCAGACCCCCATGATCCGAATATCAGGTGTTAGAAGGTGAATGAATGAATGAATGAATGAATTACATTGTTTTGCAAATTTTCAGTGTTGTCTGGAAATGTGGCATAGTGGCTTAAGATGCTGGTACTTACAAGCGTGAGTTTGGTTCCTCTGGTCCATTCCGATCCCATCTCTATTTCACCCCTCTGTCCTATCAAGAAGGATCAGAAATGTCTTCAAAAAAGGTTTTAAGTTGGATGTTTCAGAAACATTTAAAGGTATTTTAGCATAAATGTTTCTGACTTTTTTGTTCAGCCGGATGGAGCTGAGAGTGTACACAGCAGTGAGAGCATTCCTACAAAAATCAGTCCTGAAAGTAAACGAAAGAACTCCGGCACACCCTCTATCGCAGTCTCCAGAGCATCATTTTCATCAGGTATCACCATCACCCGGACACAAACATGCACATCAACATTTTGGATCATTGTATATGTACTATATAGACAAAAGTATTGGGACACCTGGCTATCATTTCCATTCATGTTTTTGAGCATCATATTCCAGATGTCATTCTTCCTCTTATGAAAACCTCTACACCACCAGATTGTGGAATGTGACTGTACAAAACATGAAACGATTATTAGAATTCAGACAAAGACTGGGTCACGAAAAAGTCAACAAGACAAAGCAGAATAATAACAGATAGAACTAAATATAGTATGTGAGCTATTTAGATTTGTATAGGTAAACCTTTTTCAATATTTCTTAGCGGCTACAACAAATGATCTATCACCAGTATTTGCAGGCCTAATTTAAGGGCACCCGTATGTTTAACTTAAGTTGGCACAACACGAAGACTGTAAAAATACTGATACAGCTTCATTATATGTTCTATCAATAATGTTTCACTATTTTAAAATATAGTAATAGTAATATTGACACATATTTTATTTACGCTTTAAATTGATTTGTACCTTTAGTGTGTGTTAAACAACGTCCTCCTTTGCTGTTAAAGTTTTCATCGCTGACACATACAGACTTTGTCATAGAAACAAGCATGGCGGTACAAAATATAGGCAGTTTTCTGCTTTGGATTTCTTGTAGACTTTCAATAATGCATTATATTATTATATATTGTGTGGGGACCCATGTATCGCTATATGTATTTTACAGTGAGTCCCTTGCCAATACACAGCCACAGCGGGTATCAGAAAGGGTAAAACCTCAATTCAGCCACAATAGTATTCTTTAGATCGCTGTTCCCGTTTTGGGAACGATGAGTGTGTTGTTGTCTGCAAATGTTTGCACGTGTGTGTGTATATGAGTCATCTTAGCCTCTTTGTCTTTCCAGAACGCAGTCGCTCCGAGATCGATCTCAGTAGTCTGGGTGAAGGGTTGGGTAATAACTCCCTACCGGGCCGCTGCCGCTCAGTCCCTGGAATTAATGATTCTGTATGTTCACAACTTCACATACATCACATACTTCCTCTCATACATTCCACAAAATATTTCCTGTTCAGAATGTGCAGCTGATTTTTGGTTCTGTCTTTTAGGACTCAGATGAAGACATTGACGCTCTGATGTCTGTTCAATATAAAACTGCCCACAGTATCAGCAGTGCTCAATCTGTGGTATTACATCCCAACCCAAAGACATACACATCTGGATACACATCACTGCGTTTAGACCTCTGTATTTGTATATGTAAAGTCTATGTTGCATCATGCTTGTATGTAATTTATATATGTTAACATTTATGCTATAAACAGGAGGCATACACATAGAAATTGCTTTTCTTATACACACTCATGCAAGTGCTTTTTCCTCCCTGTTTAGACCTACCCCATGCACGTAGGCATGAAGTGCAATTAAAATTAATAAAGTACAGGTGGGATTTTAAAGCGCTGTTAAATAGTGTTGCATAAATTCTTTGTGAGTAATGCTGCAAGCAAGGAGCTAAAGGAGATGTTTCTCGAAACATTTATATAAATATGATATTAGATTTCTTTTGCCATTACTTGATTTCTTCCATTTTCATTTCTTACCGCCAGCTTTCAGTTTGTCACTCTTGCTTCTCTTCGACTTTGTTCCTCCTCCTAGTCTTCCACTCCAGGCTCACAGCGAAAGTGGGGCTACCTTAACGTACCCGACTCGGACGCTGAGACTGTGAGTTTTCTTATGCTGTGTCTGCGTATGCTATGGGACATCTGTCTCTGTCTGTACACATCACCCACTTGCGTAGTCACTCCCCCGTCAATGTTTGAGTTTACATTAGAGTGTCTTTACTCTTGCAGAGCAGTCTGAACAGTATTATGAGCGTGTACAGTGAGATGGGTGATTACGACAATGCCCGTGTTTCTGGAGAGATTCTGCTGAACATCTCCTACAGTTACAAAACAGGAGCGCTTAACATTCTGGTACGAGAGTGCCGCTGCCTAGCAACCGGAGATGACCGGAAACAACGCACTGACCCGTAAGAGTCTGCATATGCAGAAAAACAGCAACAACAACAACAACAACATACATGTGCATATTGAAAATGTGTGAAGAGTAAGCCAGTTGTGTTATCATTATTTACACTAACAGGATTTAGCAATTGTGCTTTCAGCAAATGTGGCTTTGCTGGTGTTGGAAATTGAACCCAGGTCTTTACCCGGTAGTCCAACATTTTACAGTTACAGATACAGTTTGGCATTTGGCAGACGCTATTATCCAGAGTGATTTACATTTGATCTCTATTTTATAACTGAGCAATAGTGGGTTTAAGGGTCTTGCTGAAGGTCCCATAGTGGTTGCTTGGTGGAGGTGGGATCCGAACTCCGGTCTTTCTGGTATTAGTCCAACACGTTAACCAGTAGGCTACCACTTCCTATTTTAACCACTACACTACCATTTCCCGTCATACTGATGCTTAGAACAGGCTGTAGTGTTTTGTAGTGGAGTGTGTGATTATAGTCAGTGTCAAAAAGAAATGTTTTGATTGTATATGCTTGCATGTGTTTGTTTTGTAGTTATGTTAAAGCCTACCTCTTACCAGACAAGTCACGTCAGAGCAAACGAAAAACTAGCATCAAAAGCAATACCACAGAACCGGTATTCAACGAGAACTTGCGGGTGAGACAAGCCTGTGTACACATATACTGTGTTACAAAATATTATGCAAATTGTATTTAAGTGTCAAAGTTTATTTTTTTTAATTTTTCAATTAAACTCATGGATAGTATTAATTTAGATAGTATTGTGTCTCAGGACTCTTTGGATCACTGAAAGTATTCTCAGACACCTGGGATAATTAGTTTGCCAGGTGAGCCCAATTAAAGGAAAACCTACTGAAGAAGGATGTTCCACATTATTAAGCAGACCACCATTTTTAAGCAATATGGGAAAGAAAAAGTATCTCTCTGCTGCCAAAAAGCAGGAAATAGTTGAATGACTTGGAGAAGATATAAAAACCTTAGATATATCACAAAAACATAAGCGTGATCATCGTACTGTTAAAAGATTTGTGGCTGATTCAGAGCATACACAAGTTTGTGCAGATAAAGGCACAATGAGGAAGGTTTCTGCCAGATTAAGAGAGCAGATGCTAAAATGCCATTACAAAGCAGCAAACATTTGCTTTGAAGCTGCTAGTGCCTCTGGAGTCCTGAGAATGTCAAGGTGTAGGATCCTCCAGATCTTTTGCAGTTCTGCATAAACCTTCTATTCGGCCTTCCCTAACCAAGCAGAAACGGTTGCAGTGGGGCCAGCAATACATGAAATTCAAACTAATTTTCAAACAGTCTTGTTCACCGATGAGTGATGTGCAATCCTGGATGGTTCAGATGGATGGAGTGGTGGAAGGTTGGTGGGCGGCCACCATGTCCCCACAAGGCTGCGGCGTCAACAAGGAGGTGGTAGAGTCATGTTTTGGGCCGGAATGTTGGGAAGAGAGCTGGTTGGCCCCTTTAGAGTTTCTGAAGGTGTGAAAATTACCTCTGTAATTTATAAAACGCATAAACGTATGTGGAGTTTCTGACTGACCAATTTCTTCAATGGTACAAAAAGAAGAGCTGTGCTTTCTGTAATAAAATGATCTTTATGCATGACACTGCACCATCTCATGCTGCAAGGAATCATTGGCTGCTATGTGCATAAAAGCATGGAAACTCATGGTGTGGCCTCCAACCTCCCCTGATCTCACTCCTATTGAGAACCTTTGGAGCATCCTCAAGCAAAAGATCTATGAGGGTCGGAGGCAGTTCACATCCAAACAGCAGCTTGTGGAGGCTATTCTGAGAACCTGCAAAGAAATTGAAAGCAGAAACTGTCCAGAAACTCACAAGTTCAATGGATACAAGAATTGTGAAGTTGCTATCAGATACGGGGTCATATGTCATAATGTAACTTGGCCTGTTTTTGATTGAAATAGCTTTTGATTTCAGTAAATATGACCTCCTAATGCTGCAAATTCAATTTTGCATTTTCAGTTTTTTACAACTAATAAATTGTTTTGAAAATCTATTGCGCATAATAATATGGAACAGTGCATTTTAAGTTTTTTACTTTTTGGAAAAAATACTTTTATCATTGGGAGATTTTTTCACTAACATTCCAATTATACTCTAATGGTTGATTACTTGAAAATAAGGCTGACTGTCATTTGCATCGTCAATTTAGGAAAAACAGAGAAACGTTTCTTTTGAATAAAAATTTGGAACACTGTCTGTGAATCTGTATGTGTCACAGCATGCATGAGATACTCTTTCTCTTTGTCTGTGTGTAGTATGTGGTAAGTCATTCCCAGCTGGAGACACGAACTCTACAGGTTTCCGTATGGCATCATGACCGATTCGGACACAACACCTTTCTAGGAGAGACTGAGCTGACCTTTGACACCTGGGAATTTGAAAAACAGATAGAGGATTGGTTTCCGTTACAACCCAGAGTAAGACGTGCAATTTTCATCTCAACAGACATTCTTGTTAGCAAGATATATAAGGCTGATGTATAGGGTGATATATAGGGCTGTGTATTTGATATAATACGAGACATATCAATTTGCATTGATTATTTATATAATATATTATGATATATTGCAATACTGAACATTATGTATTTTAAATACTACAAATTTAAAAGCCAGGAGTGCCCTATGCCTGTTTATGTGACAATGTCTGTATGTTTCAGAGACATTCACATCTGCATGAAAATTGTATGGCACACAATTATGGTTCTAATTAACTGTTATTATAAACTTAAATCGGTTTCAAACTAAATATAAAAATGTATCTATTATATATAATCTATTACATCAGTTGGCGCGGTGGCGTACTGGTTAGCATGGTCGCCTCACAAAAAGAAGGTTCCGGTTTCAATTTCTGGGCCAGGGATCTTTCTCAAAAATTGCCCATAGGAGGGTGTCTGTGTGTGTGTGGTTGTTTGTCTGTGTGGCCCTGCGATAGACTGGCGAACTGTCCAGGGTTTACCCCTGCCTCTTGCTCTATTGGGATAGGCACCAGCAGACCCTCATGACCCTGAATTTGGGAAAAGGAATGAATAAATATTGTGTTAATACAATATTGTAAAAAGACATTTTGTTTTACACAACTCTGGTAATATTTTTCTAGTCTTCTTTATGAATACCTTCTTCTATGCAGCCATAATCCAAAGAAATGCAGTGGATGGCATATATCTTTCTATGTGTAGTTTGCATGTTCTCCCCGTGCTTGCTCCGGTTTCCTTCCACCATCCAAAAATATGTACATTAGGTTGATTTTAACTGGTGAACTTTCCAGGGTGTACCCTTGCCTCTCGCAGTATGTGCTCTGGGATTGGCTCCAGTGTACCTTCGTGACCCTAAATTAGGAATAAGTGGTTAAGGAGATGAATGAATGAATTTGTTTAGGAAATAGAGCTACAAATACAACAAGTAAAATAAACATCTTTAGATATGGTCTAACAAACAGTTGTGCTTTGTGTAACGCTCTGAAATGTTCTTTAATGGTGCAGGCTGAGTGCTCTGCAGGGTCCCATATGCAGTATAAAGGAGAGCTGACGGTCGTGCTTAAATACATCCCTGCCGAACGGAATGTTTCATTGCCACTGGACCAAATACAAGGTACAAATATAGAACAAATACAATGAACTCATTTCTATTGATCTAAACCAACATGCATAATAAATTAATCCATGGCTTTTCTGTTTCTTCTTGTATTCATTTGCGTTCTTGCTGTGGTTTCTAAAAGCTTAACACCCTGTTAGACATAATAAATTAACCTCTCTTTGTCTCACTCAGTGAAAAGAGGTTTTCTGAAAGGGAAAAAGAGTATCACCTTGCCAAAAGGTGGTATGGTTGAGCTGTTGGTTAAAGAAGCCAAAAACCTAACCGCAGTCAAATCAGGCTCCTCTGATCCATTTGTGAAAGGGTAAGTTCAGACTGCATAAAAAAGTATAAGTATAATTTGAATCTTAGTTTAAGCTTCATGTGTGGTGAACTGTAGGTATCTGCTACCTGATGACAAGAAGAGCACCAAACACAAGACTGCAGTGGTAAAGCGTTCAGTAAACCCGCGCTGGAATCACACCTTTACCTACTGCGGTTTGCAGCACACTGACCTGGACAGTGTGTGTTTGGAGCTCACCGTCTGGGACAAAGAACCACTTGCCAGCAACGTGTTTCTCGGAGGAGTGAGACTAGGCGCTGGGACTGGTGAGTCTTTCTGTCTCTCATTATGTTTTTTTACTGACTGATTACTCAAGTCATTTATTAATTTAGTAATGTCATGTCTAAAAAATGGGCGGCGCAGTGGTGTAGTTGTCAGCAACACACCACCTAACATCTTTCTGTGTGGAGTTTGCAGGTTCTCCCTGCTTGAGTGGGTTTCCTCCAGGTACTCCTGTTTCCAAAAACATGCAGATTAGGTTGATTGGTTATTCTAAATTGCTTATATGAGGGAATTTGTGTGTGAATGGTTGTTTGTCTATGTGTTGCCCGTGACACCGAATTAGGGAATAAGTGGGTAAGAAGATGAAAGAATGTCTGAAAAACGAACCAGAAACGAAGTCTGGTTATTCGAGAGTTCTAAACAGTTTCAAGCAGATAGGCTTAGAGTGTGGAGAAAATGGGTGCTACCTCATGCATGAAGTGTTAACGTGCTGATTTTTTCCCCACCTTTGTAGGTCTGAGCTACGGGAAGGAGGTAGACTGGAATGACTCCTTTGGCGAAGAGCAGCGCCTGTGGCAACGCATGATTGACAACCCAGAGGTTCCACAGGAGTGCACACTGATGCTGAGGTCCAGCATGGCCAAGACAAAAACATAGAGACAAAGCTGCAGAGGGACAGATATGTTTCTCACATTATACAACACTTCTTGTCGCCTTATAAGAAAGAGTTATAAAATGTGCACGTTGGGTATTTTACACACAGATGCTATGTTATGATACAAACAAAAATATTGTCCTGAACATTTTGCACGTACAAGAACATTGTTGCTGTCTGTCTTCTAACGGCACAAGCATGCATCATACATATGTGCACAAATACAAACATAACAGCACAAAGGCACAAAAAAAGGCACCAAACATGCTCACATGTATAAAAGAAACATTTATGGTGACAATTATGTGATGTGCACATAAATGACATCTATAGATCTATAGATATAAACAGCAAAGCAACCTCACTGCCACTTGCATATCGATAACACAAAGACCATTCTGCTTATAGTGCACATT
The DNA here is from genome assembly GCA_026260255.1 of Pseudolaguvia tuberculata. NCBI lineage: Eukaryota > Metazoa > Chordata > Actinopteri > Siluriformes > Sisoridae > Pseudolaguvia > Pseudolaguvia tuberculata. The sequence goes on along the minus strand of JAOTRA010000036.1, from coordinate 2,645,260 downwards.
TATAGTGAGTTCCAGTGCTGTTGTAGCAATGAGACCAAAACTAGGCACATCTTAGTGATTCAGAACATGTCTTACCTGAAGTAGTGTTGCCGTAAATTCTGTAACTGTTCACTGAGCATTAGATGTGAGTCGCTCTACCTCAGGCTGTCTTTGTGTCCAAAGTAATAAATAGTAACCAATAGGACTAAAATGAAATAGCATGACATTAAAGTAATAAAAATACATATCAGTATATTGATTTGCTAATAAACTGCCAGGTCATTGAACTTACCTATACGTAATGTTATTAATGAATGTTATCCACACATAAAAACAAGTGTCATTTGCTTGTTATTTTCTAGCTGGTTTGGAAACATTAAACTTGGGTAAATAAATATTTTAGTGTTTGTTGTGATGGATTGGGGTCTGTTTACATTTCTTGTTTTTGGCAAACAATCTTGTCCAGAGTGACTCACATGTATACACCTGAAGGGCAAAAGGCTTTGTTCAGCGACCCAGCCTTCCCTTCCATCCAGTTCCTGGCTAGGTTCTGCTCTACAATATAATTTTGTTAAAAAGTAAATATTTGGTACAAAGTTACACTATTATTCATTCATTCATTCATTCATTCATCTTCTTACCCGCTTATTCCCGAATCCGGGGTCACGGGGGTCTGCTGTGCATATCCCAGCACACATAGGGCGAGAGGCGGTACACCCTGGACGGGTCGCCAGTCCATCTTAGGGCAACACATAGACAAACAACCATTCACACACACATTCACCCCTATGGACAATTTACAATCACCAATCCACCTAATCTGCATGTTTGTGGGCTGTGGGAGGAAACCCACGCATGCGCAGGTGTAAGGACTGTGCCTTCGGAGGACCACCTGCAGAGGGCGCCATCACCTGAGTTCTAACAGACTAATTCTGAGTCAGGGCATTTTGGGCGTGGCCGACCTATATAAACAGGTGGTGTTCAGAAGAACTTTGTGAAGTATTGCTGCCCTAGGCCTTACTGAGCAAATCTATATCGCTCTATGTACTTATGCTATTTTGGATTACTGACCTTTGCTGTGTGTTTGACTACTCTTTAGATTACCCCTTTGGATTTGTTTGCCTTCCACTTCCCTTTCCCAAATAAATACCTTATATCTACTCTGCACAATGGATTCGTCTAATTTGCCTACAGCCTGTTTTTTACAGCAGGGAGAACATGCAAACTCCGCACAGAAAGATCCCGGCCCGAGAGTTACACTATTAATTTAACTTTAATTAACTTTTAGGCAGTTTAAATGTTTTAAATGTTAAAGTTGATAATCCCTTTAATACAGGTCTGGAACAAGCCTAAGCCGAATTCTAGATCTAATTGTTGTCAATATCTTTTTGTTAACACACTATAAATCTAACATGCCAATTATCAGTTTCATTTGTTCTAGCCAAGTTGCTTAAATCATACCAATGGTTTTTATTTGTTTTAATATTGAATTTATTTGTAATTATTATATTTAATAACACTGATATGGACTGGCGAGCCGTTCAGGGTGTACCCCCGCCTCTCGCCTTATGTGCGCTGAGATAGGCGCAGCAGATCCGTGGTGCCGAGTTAGGTAGCAAGCAGGTAAGATGAATGAATGAATGAATGAATGAATTATACAATTCCCACCAAAAAAGCTCTAATTCACCAAGGCCTCAGCAAGACTTCTAAAGGTGTGCTCTGGTGTTTAATGGTTGTATTTGGGCTTTTTTTTTTTTAGATGCAGGTAATGCTTCTTAGTTTCCAGATATGATGGGATACCCCTTTAATCAATAGACAAAGTATTTGGTGAAATATTGGTTAGATGTTTGTAGAAAGTTGTGAAATTTTAGTTATATAGATCCTTTGCAGACTGGTGACATGTATAGGTTGTATCCTTGCATTTTACTCAGTGGCAGCTGGAACAGACTCAAGCAGATCCCTGATTAGAAATAAGCCATTAGTTTATTTCACACAGTTACAGTTACATAACAATAGTTTATCTATATCTGGTATATCTGGGGCCAACTGCAATACAATAAAACCATTACAAAAAGATAATCAATGCACCTAATAAAGGAAAATCTCATTAAAGCAATGACAGTAAAATGTGTTCCAAATGCATTTTTAAATTGAAAGTGTTGACTTTTCTATTGGCTATTGGCTATATCGAAAACGATATTAAATGAATATTGAATTACAGGACAGTTTAGTAATTTGTTACCTTTATAATAAAATATTACCTTTTTGGAGAATGTGTTTATTTTCCATCCTAATCTGTCTCAGAGTTCTTCTGGTTCTAGAAGTAGAACCTCTGAGATTATTGATCGATCGATCTGTCTAAACACACGCAAACGTCCGTTATTTTCTGCCAAGTAGAAACTCTTGCTTTTGCTGATGCAGCTGTATTAGTATTTTTTTAAATTATTTTTTTATTTGGTGATTTATACTTTTCATATTCCATTATTAAAGAGATTTTCGCTTTTGTGTTTCCATGGTGACTCCGGAAATCGCCAATCCAATGAAAATGCCTTTTAGTTCTCGCCGTGCACGCGCATTAACTCTAACCAAACTGTTTGGAACCGACTGACCCAGAGTCAGCAAGTTTGGGGTTATTCAACCGAGTGTTCGCGGTTAATATCAGGGTAGGTTAATCTTGCTTTCTGGAATATCCTTCTGGTAAAAACTACACAGTTTATAAATATTGATTAAGTTCCTGAAGCAACTCAACACATATATGTTCCATACAGGTAATCTAGATGTTTCTTTTTAATATAATTTAATATAGAAATAGTTTTTGTAAACGGAGAAGAATAAAAAATCTCATGCGGAAATAAAGGAAATAAGCTGTTCGCGTAAACATTTTACACTAAACAGCACTTTCGTCGGAATCTCGTTATATTTTTTACCTGAATGAAATAGTATTTTAGAAAGAGAAGGTTCATTAGGGTATGTCGGCTAATCATTCGAAGCTAACATTTATTTACGGCTTTGTCATATGTACACACACGTTTTTGGCATTTGGCAGACGCCCCTATCCAGAGCGACTTACATTACATCTGAAATTAGACTTAATTATAATAGCTTTATGTTGCTATAATGAATTTCAATATACAAAATATCCATACTTTTTGAATACTTTATATTATATAATATAAACCGTATATTTATATTGTATGTTTTTTTGGAGTTGGGGGTTAATAAAATATCAAACGAATTACATGATCGAATAGCTAAAATAATGTTTTAATAATACTCCTGTTTGGCTTTGGTTAAAAAAGGTTTTATATTATGTAACATCACGCTGTAAAGCAGATCTACCAGTTTCTAATCAGGCAAATTCGCAGTCACGCTCAGTTGCCAGGCAACGCCGCCATGGAGCCAAACATGGCAGACGCAAGACGCCTGAGCACACGCCTAATAAAGGACCCAAACACAGGGCGGCCGGCGTGCAGTCACTTAGGCAGCACCAGGTATGGGGCGCAGCCCTGGTAATAGAGAAAAGAAAATATTTAAAATAAATCATAGGAAAAGGAAAATTAAGCAACGTTAATAAGCAGATTGAAGATTCATGTGATTTGCGACGAGTTAATGCAAGAGTGAAAGAGAAAGTTTATTGGACTTTAATGAGACCTGTAATGTTGTACAGTTTAGAGACAGTGGCGTTGTCAAAAAGACAGTAGGAGCTGGAGGAAAGACAGGAGGAGCTGGGGGAAAGACAGGAGGAGCTGGGGGAAAGACAGGAGGAGCTGGGGGAAAGACAGGAGGCAGAGTTGAAGGTGCTGTGATTTTCATTGGGGGTGACTAGGATGGACAGGGTTAGAAATGAGTTTATTAGAGGGACGGCGGCGCATGTAGAATGTTTTGAGACAAGGTGAGGGAGACTAGGTTGAGATGGTTTGGACATATGCAGAGGAGAGACATGCAGTATATTGGTAGAAGAATGGAGGAAAAGAGGAAGATCAGGGGAAGTGGTAGCCTATTCGTTAAGGTGTTGGAATAATACCAGAAAGACCGGGGTTCGATTCCCATCTCCACCAAGCAACCACTGTGGACCCTCAGTCTGTAAAAAGAGACGAAATGTAAGTTGCTCTGGATAAGAGTGTCTGCTAAATACCTAACTGTAAAACCAAGGGGGAGGTAGTTGGGGTGAAAGAGGCAGATGTAGAGGACAGGGTAGTGTGGAAAAGAGCAATACGCCTTGGCTCCCCCTAATGGGAGCAGCCAAAAGGAGGAGGAGGAGAAGAAGAAGATTATTCAAGAAAATGAGTTTCCCTGTTGGAATAGAATTTTAATTAGTTGTATTATTTTGTTAATTATCCGTAGATGAGATTTAAGTTGCTGTTTCTACTCCAACATAAGGACAAATATGTTTTAAAATGTTGTTATACAAAGTGTTTAAATGCTCAGGGTGGTCAATAATTGGGCTATTAAACACAGTCAGGAAATATCATTTCTTTTCAAGTTACTTTTATATGTTTAGAACTAAATATGATCCTGTAAGGTTTGGAAGAAGGTAAAAAATGAAAAGGAATATCAGTGATCCTGAGGAAACCTGAATCTCCTGAATAAGGATTCTTGTATTTCTTCCACCAGCTGCTCGGATGGCACGTGTATTTGTATATGGCACTCTTAAA
>JAOTRA010000036.1:2598523-2609932 GCA_026260255.1 Pseudolaguvia tuberculata | reverse complement strand
TATTTTAGGCCAAAAGAACCCATTTTCACTACTCCTCGTCATCTTCCTAATTAGTCTCCTCCAGCAAAAATATCCAGTATACATGCTTTATTTATAAGCAGATTATCAACAGATTATTAGTAACACTACCAGCCTGTTTTATACCAGTAACATACCTGTTTCATGTAAGCATAACACATAGTTTCAGCCACACGTTTGCCTTCGTCATAACAAGCTCTCGGTCCGATTGGGTTCACATGACCCCAATAGTCTTCATTCTGAGGATGGACCTCAGGATCTACACAAACACAGGCTGAAATCATTCTAAAATTCAATTGGGTCACCCAGCTGCACAGAGTGTTAGGATGTCTATGTCTACTCATAAAGAAGTATCAAGTAAATCATAGTAGTGATCTAAAGATCAATTTTCATAATGATCTTTCCATAAATAATTAATAATTATAGCAACACATTAAAATGATAATGGGGTGGTTTTTTTCTAAGCAAAAGCCCGACAATAAATCTGATTTAAACTGCACAAACTACTTTGACTTTTATACAGCTTACTTGTTTTTGTTTTCATAAAAAGTTTTTAAATATTTGTTTAAAAGTAAACGCTCATTAGTTAAGAATACTCCTTTACCTCCATAAACCTCTGACGTGGAGGCAAGAAGTAGTCGAGCACCAACACGTTTTGCCAGACCTTAGAAGAAAAAAAAGAAGAAAATCATTTCTTTATCATTAGATTAACATATACATAGAAAGGCAGTACAGCACATTACACATTCTATGGAAAGGAGAGAAACTCAGGTGCATCAGTTTGTGACCTGCAGTTAAATCTTGGGCAGCAGCTGAAGTTTTTTGTGCAAACATTCAGCAAGATCTGACTGTTCAAATCACATGATGTTTTTGCTGTAACTTGTTCTTTAAATAGCCAGATAGAGGAGGCCCACAAGTACAAGGCTAAGTGTCTTAAACTGAGGACTGTGAAAAGCATATGTAGCTTGCCTGAGGCAAACCAGTTGAAGTGGTCTGCAGGGGCTTTGCCAAGCAGTCTCTAAACATCCAGTCTGCTTCATATTATAGGATTGTAAGAAAGAAAAAGCCATCAAAAGTATTGTCAAATGTAGTGAAAATGTCTCAAGGTGGCTTGAAGTGATTTATGGTATAGGATGCTGCTTGGACACAAAGCACCTCTGGTTTGGGTAACCCAGGTTCCACTGGTATCATTACTGATTATATGTTCAAGCTACACATTTGCAGAACATTATAACAGCACATGACATTAGGTCACTGATCACATGTCCAAGTGGCAGAACATTACTACAGCATATGACACTATGATCAATTTAATAGGAAGTTTGCAGGTTTAAAAGGGACAAATAATAAAAAGGAGGCACGGTGGCGTAGTGGATAGCACGGTCGCCTCACAACAAGAAGGTTCGATTCCCAGGCTGGGGATCCTACCGTGCGGAGTTTGCATGTTCTCCCCGCGCTTGCATGGGTTTCCTCTGGGTACTCCGGTTTCCTCCCACAGTAAAAAAAACAAAAAACCATGCCGATTAGGTCAGTTGGTGATTTTAAATTGGAGTGTATGTGTGTGTGTAAATGGTTGTTTGTCTATGTGTTGCCCTGCGATGGACTGGCAACCCGTCCAGGGTGAATCCCTGCAACTCGCCCTATGTGAGCTGGGATAGGCACCAGCAAACCCCCGTGACCCTAAATTAGGGAATAAGCAGGTAAGATGGATGAATGAATGAATGAATAAATGAATGAATGAAATAATAAACAAGCAAAGTTTTAATCAATAGTATTTAGAGTTAGTACACATTTGATCATATAAAATTTCACATTACTACAATCCAAATGTGGTTTTCTGATACAGTGACGTATCACACAGCAAATTAACCAATGTTAATGTATAGCTTGTGACTCTCTCTCTCTTTACTGCTCTCACGCTTTTGGTGTGGTTTTTGCACGTCTTCAGTTTGGTTGACTGATGACTAAGCATTCTCGGTTCTCTCTATCAATCATAAATGGATAGATGGGGGAATGAATATATGAACAGGGTGATGGATGTATGAATACATATCCAGCCAAGAACATTAAAACTGGATTATAATTAACCTGTCTGAGAAATCAAGGGTGTTTGTGTTCATAAACACAGAGCAATGAGAAATATGAGAGCAAAGCCTCTTTAAACAAACAAAGTCAGTACAAAGCATAAAAATGTTAGCTAATTCACTGCAGAACGTGTGTGACTTCCTATTTCTTGCTGTTTGCAGCTGGAAACACTAAGGAAGGGTGAAGATGGCTAAAAGAAACCAGTTGCTAATGCTCATTAATTCATTTATCGTCTTATCCGCTTTTTCCCTATTTCGGGGTCACGGGGGTTTACTGGTGCTTAACCTAGCTCACATATGGTGAGAGGGTGGGTACACTCTGGACTGGTTGCCAGTCCACATATTTCACACACACACATGGACAATTTAGAATCACCAATTGACCTAATCTGCATGGTTTTGTACTGTGTGAGGAAGCCGGAGTACCCGGAGGAAATCAACACAAGCATGGGGAGAACATGCAAGCTCTGCACAAATAGATCCCCGCCTGCGAATTGAACCTGGGACCTTCTTGTTGTCAGGCAACCGTGCTATCTACCGTGCCGCCCAGTTGCTAATACTCAACATTGTACACTTTTCTATAGTCTGACAAACACTGCGTGAGAATACTTACCCAGCATATTAAGAGTACCGATAGTGTTGGTTTTAAGGGTCTTGATGGGATTATACATGTAATTGGGAGGTGATGCAGGAGAAGCCAAGTGATAGATCTGATCCACTACAAAATATATATAAGCAAAATGTTTCAATATACATTGGATGAATCTTCTTTCCTTTTTTTTCCTTTTATTTAGTTTATTGAACACTAAAGCACATTCTGATGTGAAGAATAATGAAACACAATTGATGTGAACGGAGAGACATTGAGCACTGTAGTGTTTAAAAATAACTACAGTTAGGCATTTGGCAGATGCTTTTATCCAGTCGACTATCATTTGGTCTCTTTTTTACAACTGAGCAATTGTGGGTTAAGGGCTTTGCTCATGGGCCCACAGTGGTTGCTTGCTGCAGGTGGGAATCGAACCCCGGTCTTTCTGGTATTAGTCCAACACCTTAACCACCAGGCTACCACTTCGCAAATCTAAAGCAATTTACATACAGGAAAATTTGTTGCAACTGTGCCGGGGCTTTTTTTTTTTTTTAATTTTTTATTTTTAACATATCTAGTTCATAGAGTAAAATGCATGAATGTTATATTGCTTATTCAATTGTAAAGCAACAACAGGGGGCAGGTATTACAAAAGTGATGCAAGAGAACAGGCAAACACACCCTGCTAAATATATTAAAAGAAAAAGAAAATTAGAGGGATTTTAAAATTCCTCTGATAATCCTGTCTATCAAAAGTTGATCTTTGGAGGAAGCGGTAGCTCAGTGGTTAAGAAGTTGGTGAGAAAATTTAAGGTTAAATTCTTTACCCCACCAAACTGTGCTGGATAAGGGCGTCAACTAATTGTAATTGTCTATTTTGTTAAAGTCACACATTTTTCTTGAGTTTCTAGTCACAATAGAGGTAAAGTATGAGCACAGCTTAGGGAAGTGCAAAGGGCTTGTAATCAGCTACACCACAGGATGAAGAATTCGTTATTATTAAGAAATAATTAACAAAATAAAAGGCCAAAAAAAAATTTTAATAAATGAAAAGTATAGCAAATTAGTAAACAGTACTAATAAACAGTAGACAGTAGGGAAAAGTGGTGGCTCAGTGGTTTAGGACTGCTAAAAACTACTAAAAAAAATAGGGTTAGACTGACAGCACCACTAAGCTGCTCTGCATCTACCAAATGCTCTAATCACAGTACTTTAATCAGGGTATGAGCTACAATGTAATATGCTGTTTCGACACGCTTATAACTATTCGCTAGCATTAGTGTCTAAATTAGTGTCTACATCCACATTCAAAGACAAGCCAACATGTCCTGTATATAATTTAAAATGTAGGAGTATGGGAATATTCACCTTCAATATAGAGCGGTTCCACAACGTCATGGTTGATGAGTTCAAAGTTCTCATGGCCAATCCAGTGCTCTACATTGCGCTTGCGGCCGGTAAAAAAATTATCCACAACAGTCACCTCATGACCATCCATCATCAGTTTATCAGTGAGGTGGGAGCCAACAAAGCCTGCACCACCAGTGATCTACAGCCAGAAAGAAAGTGACTTAATCATTGTAGGACAGAATGCATAGGCAGGCGTTCAGTAGGATTTATAGCAGGTGACACTAAACAGTAAATTCAATGCTTTTGACTTCTCCTTCTAGATCATGACACATCATGCACCACACACTGACTTAATTCTCAGGCCTTCAGTCTAGAATCAAAGAAAGCAAATCTCACCAAAATCCTCTTGCGATCCTTCTCAGACAGAAACTTCACAGGTGGATACTTCTGTGTTAAACTGGAAAATAAAAACATATTTCATGTAATTGCAAATGATGATCTATTGAATCATCAAGACAAAATAAGCTGACATCAGTGACTTTCAATAGGATCTGTAATGACAGGCTGTAAAGACAATGTGTGGGTTTTTAAATAAATTTCTTTATACTGGAAATATAAAATGGCAACGATTCAGTTTTATCTAGTAAACCTGAGGCTAGCTAAGTTGGATGTTAAATATACATTGGACTTTTGTATTTTATTTCTGGTTGATTTTTGTATTATCCGATCCCTTCACCATTTGCATATATTTGTGTGCGATTTCAATGGAAAGCATCTATATATATATGAGTTTTACATGGAAATATAAACTTACCTGAGCTCAAGATCTTGAATTTTCTCTCTCAAAGGTGCAACAGCCTGTAATAAAAAATACAGGATCACAAAATAAAATAAATGGGATAAACAATCATAATCATTGAATTAAATGGAAACTAGTGCATTTTATGGTAGCCAGTTAAAAATAAAAACAGTTGGTAAATGTGTAAGACGATTAATTAATTAACTAACTAATTAATCATCCAATTAACCAACCAATTAATTAATTAATTGCTGGGAATTCACTAAGTAATTAAACAGGTAACTGGAACTGATGGAACAAATGAAAGCATATACATTCATTCATCTTCTTACCCAATTATTCCCTAATTCTGGGTCACATAGACCACTCACATACACATTCATTCCTATGGACAATTTAGACTCGCCAATCAACCTAATCTGCATGTTTTTGGACTGTGGGAGGAAACCAGAGTACCCGGAGGAGAACATGCAAACTCCGCACAGAAAGAGGCGACCGTAATATCCACTACGCCACCATGCTGCCTAAAGCATGTATAAATTTTGAATAATTAGGATGCAACACTTCTAGGAAAATAAATTGCTTTATTATAATGTAATAAATCCATAAAGACAAGCAGATATCAGATTTCCTTTGTTGAGCACCTATGTTAGTCATTTTGACTGGGACATGACTTGACATAATTTTTACTAGTAACTGTGGAATAAAGATCCCGTATAAAGCAGTTCTGCACATATATAACTCTTGTTGCTAGGAGTTCAACAAAGAACAGATTATGGAAAAATTGCGGTTAAAAATTTTGTTTTTAATCAACAACTTTAAGGTTTAGCCAACACAAAAAGCTTTATCCAGCAGTCTTATGTCCTCTTGGGCAGGCTTTGGTCATTAAAACCTTCCAGGTCATCTAGTTATTCTGGCTATGCAAGACTAACTGGTTTATACTTTTATCCTTAACTAAGTCACTGAATCTAAAAACAGGAAAATGAATTGAACCCAAAAAGTGTTCTTGAAAAATCTGCTAAAATTGTGAGATACAATCATCTCAACATGGACACAGAATCTCCAAGAATTTTTTCTTGGTTGTGTTGAAAGCAAAAGAGGTTTTGCCTACTTTTATTATACAGTTTCTATTAAAGTAAACAGGGAGTAAGTGGTAATTATTTTAGTCAACAACAAATTATATAAGGGCTAATGGCGCAAGAGTTATCATAATTGAGTGCATTGAGCTAATTATATAAGCTAACCAGGATCACATAACTAAGCAGATGTTACACACTGTCTGGCCAAAAAAAGGCGCCACCTGAATTTAACTAAGTAAATAGGTACGAGTTGCTGCAGTCGGTCAGGTCTAGGTTCAGCAACAGTATGTACTCATAGAATGAGGTCAGCTGACTACCTGAATATACTGAATGGTTATTCCATCATATAATTTGTTCTTCCCTGATGGCACAGGCATATTCCAAGATACTAGGAGTCATCGGCTCAAATTGTGAAAGAGTGAGTCAGACAGCATAAGACATCATTCCAGACTTTGACCTCATAGAGAATCTCTGGGATGTGTTGAAGAAGGCTTTGCACAGCAATCAGTCTTTACCATCATCAATGCAAGATCTTGGTGAAAAATTAATGCAACAATGGATGGAAATAAATTGTTTGACAGCGAATGCGTGCCGTAATCAAAGCGTACGCCTGTGACCCTGAAAAACCCGAATAAGGGGGTTGGAAGATGAATTAATTATTGTATTTTAGTAATGACTTGCTTTCTTCTAACATTCATTCATCTTTTTACCCGCTTATTCACTAATTAGGGGTCAAAGGGGGCACTTAAACCAGCTTGCATAGGGCGAGAGGCAGGGGTACACCCTGGACGGGTCACTAGTCCATCGCATGGGCAACACATGGACAAACATGAATGAATGAACTTCCTTTGGAAAAACTACATTTGTTTCTCATAGCGTGCCAGATGGGAAAAATACAGCTTGTTTTCACTAACCTCATCTATCCTCTGCTCAATTTTCAACTCATTATGTTCCTGAATCATCCTGTGTGGTAGAAAAACAGATAAACAATTAGAGAGAACAAATTCTGGTTAAAAAACAAAGAAGTTGAAGGTCGTGATTTTAGCCTTATTTTCACAGACTAGTTTATGCGTTCAATTTGGGGGAAAGGGTGTTGAGAGAAAAAAGAACAAACAGGAAAAAATTTTCTTAATGACAATCTATTTGTAAGGAGCACATATTCATTTTTTTTATAGAATACAAAAGATTTGGTTTTTTTTTTTTTTTTTTTACAAAATCTAAACATCATCCAATAGTAACTGTGAGTTATATGTGTACCTCATGTTGGTGTAGGTTCCCCAGACAGCTGAAAAAAGAAAAAGAAAAGGAGAACCCAATCATTAATTAACATAGATAACAAGTCAACAATGTAATTTAATGTATCAGAATTTAATGTCAGAATAATATTAAAGTACATGCGCCTGTGTAGATTAAAAATTCATATGTCTGGCTAAAGAAACATTTCATTAGGAGGTCCAACACACTTTTTTTATTAAAAGCATGTACGGTGTATTCAGACAATTATGTGATTATCTTAATCATGTGACACGGTTTTTACAATTTAAAGTGTTTTCATGCCATTAGGACAGTGGAACCTGATGTGGTGTGGAACACTCACTTATTTTTCCCACAATTATTATTTGTAAATTCTATTCTAAATTGTGTGTAAAAATCAGCAGTTTCTGTAATACTTAAACCATAAACAACAAATTTTTATGATATTTGACGTTTGAACCATACCTGTAAAAAACAATACATCTATGGACCCAATTGATCAACTCTAATACATTCATTCATTCATCTTCTTACCCACTTAATTCCTTAATTTGGGATCTGCTGGAGTCTATTCCAGAGCACATAGGGCAAGAGGTGGGGATACACCCTGGACAGTATGCCAGTCCATCGCAGGGCACACATAGACAAACAACCACACACACACACATTCACTCCTATGGGCAATTTAGACTCACCAATCAACTTCGGTTTCCTCCAACAGTGAAAAAAATGCCCAAAAGAGCGAGTGTGAGGTACTGTGATGGACTGGAAACCTGTCCAGGTTGTACCCCTCCTGCCTTTCGCTCTTCACATAGTTGGGATAGGCTTTAGCAGACAACCAAATAATGAATAAATGAATGAATGAGGGGCAACACGGTGGCATAGCGGTTAGCAAGGCCACCTCACAACAAAACGGTCCCGGGTTCGAATTCCCAGGCCGGGGGGTCTTCCCACAGTAAAAACATAAAACATACAGATTAGGTCGACTGGTGATTCTAAATTGCCCATAGGAGTGAATGTGTCTGTGAATGGTTGTTTCCCCTGTGATGGACTGGCAATCGGTCCAGGGTGTACCCCTGCCTCCTATGTGAGCTGGAATAGGCTCCAGTAGACAGCCGTGACCCCCAATTAGGAAATAAGTGGGTAAAAAGATGAATAAATGATGTATTACTAGTTAATTGTTTAATTCATTGTCTTTTTATTAGAGTATATGGATATTACTCAGTATATTAAGTTATTGCTGGCTGAATAATTGTTTTAAAATCTGCAGTCAAATCAAATTAAAAAGTGCATCAATCAACCACCAACCACCCACTCTCAAAAGGAAAATCGATTAATTGATTATTTCTTCTTCCCCTTCCGGCTGCTCCCGTTAGGGGTCGCCATAGCGGATCGCTCTTCTCCACATTACCCTGTCCTCTACATCTGCCTCTTTCACCCCAACTACCTGCATATCTCCCCTCACCACATCTATAAACGTTCTTCTTGGTCTTCCTCTTTTCCTCCTGCCGGCCACCTCTATCCTCAGTATTCTTCTACCAATATACTGCATGTCTCTTCTGCACATGTCCAAACCATCTCAACCTGTCCTCTCTCACCTTGTCTCCAAAGCATCCTATGCGCCGTCCCTCTAATAAACTCATTTCTAATCCGGTCCCTCGTCACCACCATTGAAAATCTCTGCCACCTTCAGCTCCTCCTCCAGTCTTTTTGCCAACGCCACTACCTCTAAACCGTACAAACTTGCTGGTCTCAATACAGTCCTATAAACTTTCCCTTTCACTCTTGCCATCTATCTGTGATTGCTGAAATCACAAAAACACTCCTGCCACTCTTCTCCACCCGCTCCACACTGCCTGAACTCTTTTCTTCACTTCTCTAACGAACTCTCCATTACTTTGCACTGTTGATCCCAGATACTTAAACTCTTCCACCTTCACTACCACTTCTCCTTGCAACCTCCCCACTCCATTGCCTTCCCTCTCATTCACACACATGTACTCAGTCTTACTCCTACTGACATTCATTCCCCTTCTCTCCAGAAGATTATTAATTAATCGATTAATAAATAAGTCATTAACAGAATATAAAAATATTCCTACAACAGGTTGAAGTAAGATTTTTCCCTGCATCTCTAATAAACATTGTGAACTCACAGGCGATGTAGGCGATGAGACCGAGGGCGACCAGCAGCTTCATAATTCTTCGATTAATGACAGTAATGAGACAGGACATCCGCATCGTCTACATCCAGCACATGTAGCACTGAGACCGGAAGTGGATCTCCCTCACAGCCACTGGGTTATAACATCCTGAGTGATAAACGCTCCATCACGGCTCATATTTTCACCTCTTTCATTCACACACTTCTTTTACTGTCAATAAAACAATTGTTTTCTAACGCCTGCGACTACTGCAGTCCAACAGCATATATGTATGTATGTATGTATGTACGGATGGGGTTAGGCTACGGAACTGATGCTAGCTTTTGCTGTTAATTTCCAGGCTGAAACAAGATCGAATATACACAGCTTTTTTTTTTTTTTTTTAAAAGAAGAGTTTACACACTCACACACGTTTTTTTTATCAGTACTATTTCAAAAACAGCGTCAATCTTGTAACACACACTAACTTCCTGCTCGCTAGCCAGTAACGTCGACAGCTAGCTAGCCTATTACGCATGACTTCAGAGAATAAAATAATAAAATCTTCTTTTCCACACTATTTACTGAGATAAACCCTGATTCTTAGAAGCGAATCCAGCCGCCAACGACTTCTTCAACATAACCAGCTTATAATATCCGTCATTAAGTGCAACCATACACCATTTTGCCTTTAAGTTTTCGGACACGGCTGTACACAACACGAGCGATGACATCCGCTATCGATTTGTTGTCCTGGAGCGTCAACGTTAGCTTAAGGTGGATGAAATAATTTACACAAATGGTGGACGGTGTCGCTTGTATACCAGGGCGTTAATATTAACGCTTGTATATTACGAGTATTCTAATTATGTGTGTTTAAAACTAAGGCACAATGGCGAATTTTTGACACAAGTGTTGATAGGGAAAAGCAGCCGATTGCAGATTTCTTGATTTCGAAACGAACAGTGGTTCATTCATTCATAGAGCGTGGACAGCGCAGCAGTATTTACTTCACACACAGGCCACTTCATACAGTAATTTTCCATTCCACACACTTCCTAGATTTTAAGTTAGTAGTCAAATTAAAAAACAAAAAACAAAGAGTAATTATTGTGATGATTTGTGATAATTGTCTACTGCACTGTGTTGTAAGGTGTATCTTAATAGTAATTGATACACTGAAATCTATATTCTATACTGTGTTAATTCAACAATAAAGTCTGAGCCTGTGATTTAATCATAAGCATCTCCTTCCTAGTCTTTATTACAGTTCACGGTAATAATACAGTTCAATAATTATTAATGCTATCTTAGAATTATTGATTACACCCTTTGGGTAAAAAAGGTAGAAATATAAGTAGAGAAATTGTTAGAAATATTTGATTGATACGGATAAAGGGGTCCATCATCATTTTTGCCCCATTCCCCATTACACATTGTAGTTCGTCTACCATAATTAAGCATAATTATGGAACAATGCTAAACTTGTATTCTTGACCTATTGATTTTAGAAGGGGTTAAAAATAATATTATTTTCTGTGTAGAGATGTTCTTCTGTGTCTGCAAGTTTCTCCTAATTGTTGTCCTATGAAATGTATATAGCGCTCATTGTTATTTGGATTTGTCTTTTCAAAATTGACTTAAGAATTAAATTTAATTTCCTTGACATGACTTGATAGATTTATAAGACAAGAGATTTATGACATAAGATAAGGGAATATGTGGGTAAGGAGATGAATGAATGAACGAATGAACGAACAAACGAATGAATGAATGAATGAATCAATGAATCAATGAATGAATCAATGAATGAATCAATGAATGAATCAATGAATGAATCAATGATTTACTCTGTCATAACGCTTATGAACCAAGAATAAGTGAATGTTGACTGATTTGACTAATCAGAATGAATCGTTTACTTATTAAAATTATAAGAAGATTTCTTGTAAAAATTATGCAGGTTACTCCAGGTATCCTCTCACCGCCGTTGATGAGTCAAAATTGCCTATAGTAATAAATGTGTGTGTGTGTGTGTGTGTGTGTGTGTGTGTGTGTGTGTGTGTGTGTGTGTGTGTGTGTGTGTGTGTGT
>JAOTRA010000036.1:2542001-2554837 GCA_026260255.1 Pseudolaguvia tuberculata | reverse complement strand
ACAGTCCAAAAACATGCAGATTAGGTGGATTGGTGATTGTAAATTGTCCATAGGAGTGAATGTGTGTCTGAATGGTTTTTTGTCTACGTGTTGCTCTGAGGTGGACTGGTGACCCATCCAGGGTGTACCCTCGCCTCTCGTCCTATGTGTGCTGGGATAGGCGCCAGCGGCCCCCTGTGACCCGGAATTAGGAAATAAGTGAGGAAGAAGATTAATGAATGAATGAATGAATGAATAAACAACCATAAAATGCATCAGCTAATCTATGTCAGCACTAAGGAGCATAAAAAGCCTGAGTGAGAAGGTTTTCTTTCATTGCATTGTAGTTAGGCCTCTACATTCACATGACCGAGCCCTTGTCGCCCCTCATTCGATGTGTTTAGCAACGATAAGACTTTTATCCTCATCCTATCCCTCAGAAAGGGTTCTCACCATGACCTGTCTAATGGAGCAGTGGGCACAAACAAAAAAACAGTGTGTTACTCTCAGGTTGTTGTAAATAACACACAAATGCATAAAGATAAATGGAATCGAGAGAAACGCCATGTCATGCTGAGTGTACCAGCAAGCCGTAAATGCATGTTGCATGTCCTCTGACATCACTTAGTGATCTGTTTTTTTATATGTGGGTTAAGTATGGCTGTCAAGCCTAAAGGGGAATCTGTGTGTGTGTGTGAGAGAGAGAGAGAGTGTGAGGGAAAATCAGTGCCTTTTAGTAGATGCATGGGTTCAGTATGTAATTTGCAGGACTATGTTGATGACAATCATCATCAATGATGGCTCAGATTAACAGTCCCAAGGAAGGATGTGACATTCATGCTCTGATGGATCCATGTGCCCAGACTCACCAGCCAATCTCAGTTGATTTGTCGAAATTAAGTTTTTTTCAATCGCCCTCCAATCCCCATCTGTCTGTTTGTGTCTCTCTCTCTCTTTGCCTCAGTAATGCAGGTGGTCTTGCCCACACCTTGTTATGCCAAATCAGCTAGGAATTAATGACATGTCCCAACTCCAGATATCAACAGTATGCTACATCATTTCTACGGCTTACCTCATGTTCCTTGTGTATTTGTGTCAGACTTTAGCACTATTTGTCCTTAAACATTGTGGTCGGTGTAGAGATTATTTTTATTTCGAGTCGTATGTGGTGAATGTAATACATCATATGACATATTGTATTATTTCATCCAAAGACCCTTTGTTTAGGTTGTACACATCATTTAGATTCAATTAAATTGTGAAGTGTTAAATTGGGAAGTTAAACTAGGGGGGCTGGGCTGCACCACCAAGCACCACCAACTTGGGGAGGCTGGGCCTGGGGGGGCTGGACTGCACCACCAAGCGCCTCCAACTTGTACACTGCTTGTCCCTTGAGCAAGGCCTTTGAGCCCCAATTGATCGGTTGTATAAAATCTGGATTGTCACGCTAGATAAGAGAATCTGCCAAATGCTGTAAATGTAAATAAATAATTAGAATAAAGTCATACGAGTTTCGTTTAGTCATAACAGATAGAATACCTGATTATAACGTTTAGATTTTCTTTGTATTTACATTTTATTTCATATTTATTTCATCTAAAAACTTCTGTTGTTGCTTGTTAGACTGCAAAAATATAAGATGCCATGCTAATATTACTGAGTTGTCATAATGTTAAACTATATAATAGTCAAAGAGCATCATGTACACATGAAGATTTGTCATCTCTGTTGTTTCTGCACTTTCCACCAGACTTGTTTTCTCATTTCCCCAAGGTGATTTGGCTGCGATAATTGACAACTGATAAACGTATCTCCTATTGGTTCTTGGTATGACCAACGTTGGAGAAGTCCCACTGGGACACTTTTTACTAGATTTTCTACCAGAACTGAAAAGCTTGGTTATGAAAATTAGCTTGTTTCTCTCACTTCAAAAGTCAAACATTGCTGATACTAATGTGGGGCAGGTAGCTGGCCCTGTGAGGCAAATATAAAATCAAGGTTAACCAAGATTGATTAAAGAAACATAATATAGTGACAACGACCATCACTACATATTCTGAAGTCCTTAAGGCTGAAATTTGATTCAACAGAAAATCAGTGTCAGAGTGGCATAATGGTTAGCACAGAAAGAAGGTCTCAGGTTCCATTCTCGGGCAAGAGTTTGTTCTTTTCTCTGGGTAAATCAAGTCCCAAAACATGTACAATAGGTTGACAATAGGTGACTTTTAAAATTGCCCATAAGAATAAATGTTAATGTGTATGGCTGTTCGTCTGTGTGTGGCCTTGCGATGCACTGGTGACCTATCCTTCATATCCAGGGTCCACAGGCTCAAATTACTACCTGTAACAGTCTTACTTCCTCCCTTTAATCATAGAATGTTCCTTTACCTTTGGCTAGTAAGCCTATGAAGTATAGTTGTCTTGCTCCATAGCTGTCGGATATGTTGTCACATTATATGGAAGTTGAAAGAAATCTGCCCCCACTGCTCCACCCTAAACATTTTGCTTCCTGCTGTCTGTTTACCCATTTACTAACTAATCATATATCATATAGTGTCCACACAGGATTCACCTTCTTTGTCACAATTTTCAACCTTAACATTAGAATAGGTCTAACAAGTTATCCTGTCCTGCAATGGTACCACCTGCAAGTGAATCCATTTCCTTCTACAATGCTTTAAAGTCTCATGATCTCATGCAGCCTGCTCTGGACACCTCAAACATCAACAACTACAGACCTAACAATTGTCTAATTTATTTCGAATTTACTTGACCAAAGTGTATATAAGCAACTGTCTCTCACAGCACAACCTTCAAGATCCCAACCAATCAGGTTTCTTCAGAGACTGCCCTCTTGACAGCTACATGTTGCCAGATTATCCATCTCTCTTAATCTTTCTGGAACTTTCAGTTGTGTTTGACACTGTCAACATGACTCTTATACCCTTCCTCAAGAGTCTTGGTATTTGTGTAACAGCTTGGCAGTATTCTTCTGGTACCACAAAAGGCTCAGCTCTTAGTTGTCTTCTTTTCTCCCTTTATACCAGAGGTATCAAACTCCGCCCCTACAGAGTTTAGCTTCAATTAACCCTAATTAATTGCAGCTGATACAGCTAATCATGTCTTAAATCATGTTCATGTTTTAAAAAAATCCATTCATTGGTTCTCCTACCAACTATGCTCCCTATTACACTACAGCTTCTGCCCGGGCCTCGACACGTTTAGCAGACAGATAAATGGATACCAGATGATTTATCCCCATGCTAGTATCTTGCAATCACAATGGACAACTTGACAAACCAATCAAACTGATAATAACAGCAAATATTACCCAATCACAACAGAATAGTCAGAGTTTATACACTATTTAATTCTCAAACACGTTTCAGTATTTTAATAGACATAGGGGATCCCACCATCAACTGATCCCACCATCACCAAAGATTCAAAGTAAAAAAAAAAATTTCGGGTTTGGACATGTGCAGAGGAGAAACATGCAGTATATTGGTAGGAGAATGCTGAGGATGGAGGTGCCGTGCAGGAGGAAAAGAGGAAGACCAAAGAGGAGGTTTATGGATGTGGTAAAAGAAGACATGCAGGTAGTTGGGGTGAAAGAGGCAGATGTAGAGGATAGGGTAGTGTGGAGAAGAGCGAACTGCTGTGAAGACCCCGAACGCAAGCAGCCGAAAGAAGATCAAGAAGAAGAAGGAGAAGAAGAAGGTGACTGTAGACCCACTTCTTGTCACATATACAGTACTGGTTGTTTGACATTAAAAATCTAAAAATGCTATTTTTCATGTTGTTCCTTATATAGGCTGCTTTTTTTGAAACAGTATCTAGGTTGTTACACTTTGTTTTGTGATCTGTCTTTAAATAACCTTACACACAGCTTTACTTTTATTCTATTAAAGACGTTAATATCAAAGATTACTGCAACAGAGTGTGTGAAGCATTTTTTCAAATGATTTATATCTGCTGCAGTTTTGCATTTTATTTTGCCTTCAGAAAACATCTGTAAAAAACATTTATTTATTCATCCTCTAGTCCACTTATTCTCTAATTCAGGGTCCTCTGGGTCTGTTGGAGCCTATCCCAGTGCACTTAGGGTGCCCTGGACAGGTCGCCAATCTATCACAGGGGCACACAACAACAAACAACCAAACACACACTCACGTCTATGGACAATTTGAAATCACCAATCAACCTAACATGTTTTTGGACTGTGGGAGGAAACCAGTTGTACAGCTGTACAAAACAATTATACACTCTATAATACCTGTACACTCTGGACAGGTCGCCAGTCCATTTCAGGGCAACACATAGACAAACAACCATTCACACACACATTCACTCCTATGGACAATTTACAATCACCAATCGAACTAATCTGCAGGTTTTTGGACTGTGGGAGGAAACTAGAGTATCTGGAGAAAATACACACAAACCAATGTGTCTAATTGTGCTGTACAAAACAATTTTTCTGGTCTTTGTCAAAAATTGTTAAAAAATTGAATGCCCATCCATATTAAAACCTTAAATAAAATGTTCTACTAGACTGACATGTTTGGATATATAAGATATATTTTTAATTGAATAAACAGGCCATTTTCCTTGACCAATGTTTCTTTTTTTTTTTTTTTCTGTACCTGCTGACACAAGCACATTCCGAATGTCTCTGATAACGGTAACAGAATATTATGTGATTTCAATATTGAAATTGTACTGTATCTACATTAAAAGTCAGTCATACTGTCAGGGATGGCCTGCGATAGAAGTGTATTTTCTCACTGTTTCTGTGATCTGTCATCCTCCACTAATGTCTGTTTTACTTATGTCTCAGAAGGGATTCATTATATGATCAGACATTTGCAACTGCCTGCCAAGTGGTTTGTTCTCTGACAATTTAATCTTAGTGCTTACAGGAAAATGCAGAGAGCAGCACCCAAGAATAAAATGTGTTTTATAGAGAGTGAAAACTAGTGATTCCACATAAATATTTCATCTCGGTGAAGTGGAGAAGTGACATGATCTACGATCCTGTGATATGTAGCCAGGAAAGATGCTGAGCTTAGGGCAAAACAATGTGATTTATTACAGTCATAATTACGGAAGTTCCTTTTTAGAAATATGGCTTGGAAATGTTCACTAACTACTCAAACAGTCAAGACAGTCTATCATTCAATAATCAATTTTTTCTTAATTAAAAATAGACTTGGTCAGCTACTAATTGTTTTTTTCTATTTAACTAATTGTTACATTCTATAGAAACAAAAAAACCTGAACATGTTACAGCATCACAACACTACTGACCACAGAGTGAGATTGTTGTAGCAGCCAAAAGTTTAATAAACAGGTGTCCAGATACTTTTGGTCATACACCATCACTTCTTTGTGTGTTTGTTTAATAGTAGGTTCTTGAGGACCCCTTGTTGCTATTGTAATCATTTCTGCTGGTAAAGATTGGACTAGATTTCACACTGTGGGGTTTGTATGCTGTGAGGATTTGTACAGACTAGCAAGACTAATTCAGCTTATTCAGCTAAAAGAGCATTAGTGGCAAGGCCTGGCATGTAGCCGGGGTTTCAGTTAATCCCAAAGGGGTTTAGTGGAGTTCAGGTCAGGACTCTGTGGAGATCATTCAAGGTTGTCTACTCTAGCTGTGTGTTATGGACCTAACATTTTAGTGCTAATAATAGGCAAGTGGCAGCTTACTGCTGAGGTTTGTTGGTCAGAGGATTGTAGGTTTTATTCCCAGCACAATCATGCTGCCAATTCAACTACTCAGTTGGACAGCTAAGATATATGTAATGCTGTAAATGTATGCTAGGTTGTATCTCTAACCAACCATCCATGATGTAAGGTATAACATTAAAAATCTTTATTACCAATTGTGACCTAAAATTAGTGTTGATGTCACGTTATATTTTCATTCATTCATCTTCTTACCTGCCTATTCCCCAACTTGGTGTCTGCTGCTCCTATCCCAGCACACATAGGGCGAGAGGCGGGGGGTACACACTGGACGGGATTTAGAATCACCAACCCGCCTAATGCAAGTTTTTGGACTGTGGGAGGAAACCGGAGTACCCGGAGGAAACCCACACAAGCGCGGGGAGAACACGCAAGCTCCGCACAGAAAGATCCCTGGCCCGGGATTTGAACCCTGGACCTTCTTGTTGTGAGGCAACCGTGCTATCCACTATGCCACCGCACCACCCCACGTTATATTTTAGTTATTAATATTGACAACCTTTTAAAATGAACATTTCCATGTACAAAGTGCCATTTGAATGTTATTGCTCATTATTTCCTTTTGGTGCTGATAAAAATATTCGATTTTGCTTCTAGGGAAATGTATTAGAGTATTTCTTTTGTTTCACTGTCAACCGGATTGATACATGCATAGGATTTAAACATACATAGAAAGGAGATTTTCAACTCCTTAATGACAAAACATTAGTTAAAAAATTGGCTATTATATTTGGATACATATTGTAACATAGTGTCTTTTTCCTAGTACTGGATATTCTGATCTGTGAACTGTTAGTATAACTTCAATCGTGTGTAGAAAAAGAGACGTCTTTGGTCTCTGATGGTTTGATGATTGGCAGGCTGGATGAAGTAACACTGTGCGTTTTTGCTAACTCTTCAAAAGGATAATTCACCACTAGGGGAATAGTGTAGTAGACATCACATCTAAGAAGGGCATATTGACAAGGATGTTGCTACTGAATGAAGTAAACTATATTTGTCTTTAATCGATTAATACTATGGGTTGTTGAGGCCAAAATTGTGACATTATTTTCTGCAATTCTGCAATGGCGAAAAACACTAAAATATATGTATGTACTGTACGTATAAGGGAGAATGGGGATTATACTGATACTAAGGCAGGAGGTGTTAAGTTCTACCTGTTAGCATCCATGATATAAAGTCGATTGGCGTAGCTCCTGACATTCTCTCTGTTTCTGTATCTCTCTATTTCCAGACTGTCTACAAACACTGGCTATGTTTCCAGTACTTCCAGACCACACAGATGCATTGCAGCAACAAGATTCCATGCAGACAGTACTGCCTGGAGGTCCAGCAGAGGTGTCCTTTCATATTGCCTGACAATGATGAATTAATATATGGTGGAAGCCCTAGTTTTATATGCACAGGTTGGTTTTTACACAGATGTCTGCTTTGTTGCATTGCGGTGCAAACCGGCCTGTGTCCTCCAGCAATACATCAGTTGGTTTGCAATGCCACCTACTGGTTATGCAGAGATGTATGCATTTGCATTTGCCTTAGCAGCAATTAGTTCACTACAAAAGTATTTCAATTTACACATACTTAGCAAATAACAATGCACTCTAAAATGCTGTCAAATATAGTTTTATTTTCTTCAAATACATTTGATTTTTTTATAAGTTAAATATTTTCATTCAGAGAAATGTTTCACCTAAGGATCATTGCAGTACAGATTCTGATACATATGGACGTATGCAAGTATTATTATGCTCATATCTATTTGTAATAATTCAAAATTTGCCTCATGAATTCAGACTCTTATTACAAATTGTAAACCTTGTTCTCATTACTGCATAAACAAACAGATTTATGGATAAAACACTTTATGTAAATATGTATCCTTTTTCTTCTTCTTTCACTGTTTCCTTCAGTGGTTGCCACCCACAGTTATTCATCTGCTTCCATCTAGCCCTAATCTCTGCATTCTTTTCACTATTACCCACTTACTTTTTCCCCTCATTTATTGTACCACTTTACTGTTTGCCTTCTACCTGCAGCACCATGTCCACGATCCTCTATTGAATATTTCCACTAACCCTCTAGATGTCCAGGTAATCTCAATCAGGCCTTTCTGACTTTGTTCCCAAAATGTCCAACTCTGTTGTGCTTATTACGAATTCTGTCCAGCCGCCTCACTTCCAAAGAGAACCTCAACTTCTTTAGTTCTTCTGCCACCAAACTACGCTTCCTGTATCGTCCTCAGGCCAAATAACCAAAAAATAGTTGCCTTCCACTTGATTCTTGATCATTCATTCATTCATTCGTTCATTCGTTCATTCATTCATCTAACCCGCTTATTCCCTAATTCAGGGTCACAGGGTTCCACTGGAGCCCATCCCAGTGCACATAGGGCAAGAAGCAGGGGCACACCCTGGACATGTTGTCAGTCCATCACACACTCACACTCACTCCTATGGCCAATCCCAAACCATCTTTAATCAACCTAATTTACATTAGAAACCGGAGTTTCCCCAGACAAGAGCGGGGGGGAACTCTGCACAGAAATACACCCAGCCCAGAAATTGAACCTGAGACCCTTCTGTTGTGAGGCAACCGTGCTAACCACTATGCTACCTGATGAAATATTCTTTTCATATAATTTTCTGCTTACCTTATTTATCTTCAAAGCTCAGACTGAATATTAAATACTAAGTTCTGCTTCCCCTATAGGGTAGCCTTTATTTTCTTTACTAATTATGCACAACACTTTAAGCTGATATTACTGAACGTTTCTATATATTTTGCTTAAAAGGATTCGATTTTTTATTTATGAAAGCTTAGTAAAATCCAGTGTTTTTGAAGATTCTGTAGGTACATCTTGTGTAATATTGTGTTGCTTTGTCTCTCAGGGCTATTGGAAGACAGCCCATCAGACATAGAAGCAGAGTGCTGTGATGTTCGATGGGACAGAAAGTCTGACAACAGTTCTGAAGAGACATACAAAAGAACTCACCCGTCATGCCAGCACAGGACGTCCCTGAGCTCGTCAGCAAACTCCAGACTTTGCAACAGCAGGCTTAAACTCTGCCTACTAGTCCTGGTCCTGCTTCATACTGTGGCCACAATCACAGCCTCCCACAACCTCAGCACCATATCCTCCCTGGAGGAGAGCTCCACCAATGAGGAGTGATGAAGTAGACGGTTTTTACAGCCAGCAAATATCAGGATCCAGTCCAGCTTGGAATGGACAGCAGGTGTTTCTGAGACTCCTAGTGCAGTACAGGATTACTGTGGACATGCAATCAACCAAGCAAACACACGGCAAGACAGACAAACAGACTCGCCAAATGTTCAAGAACACTGGACAGACTTAACCCAATGTCATGGACAAGGGACAATAACACAGCCTTTTGTTGAAAGAGACCTCTCTAGGGTGGAGTTCTCTCGCACCATATTTTTTACACTGTGTAAAATGTTTTGGATTTTCAGTTGCACTAGACGACTACAGGATCTCTTCATGTTCTCTGTTTCTTTTCATTGCTGGTCTTTGTGCAGGAAAGGATGGGACACATGGGTGGGTTACATAAATATAGTCACAATGAAACTACGCATGTGTGTGTATGTGTGCATATCTGTGCCCAACCATATGCTTCATGTATGCTGCTTTGACCATCACACAGATTCTTAAGGAACAAAAAATTTAAAAAATGCCATTGGAACCCCAGGCTAGTCAATGATGAAGCTCAAGCTATCTGTGCAATATACAGAAACGTTAAAAGTGCTTGCAGAGGAAGGCTGTGTCAACCTGGAATATTTCGACTATGATTTGCTACTTAAAGCTAAATGTTTCCTCTTCGGAATGTCCACTCAACCTGCACAAAAGCATACACTCCCCACGTTTGCTTTTCCCCCTGCCCTTATACGAATATTTATATAGATATATTCTCTACTTTATATTCCATATCTGCATGTTATTGCTAATGTTTAGACTAAACAGTCAAAATTTTTATTAATAAACCTCGAATGACATGAAGCCGTCCAGAGCGCAGTGCTTTTAATGCAGATCCCAAATGATTCCAAATGATTTATATAAAAATGTGGTCATAGCCAAGAAGAGCATAAGGAAACAACAAATGATCCATTTTCTATTTATCCTTTGCTATGCCGAGTATCTCATATCTTCCACAGAAAAGGGCTTTTTCATTGTTTACACATGCACACATTCACACACCTCTTGCTTGTAGTGACTAATATGGCATGGACAGCTCCTTTTTAAAATTAATCTTAAAATCCATCATTTCAAAACGATTTGTTGCTGCAAACTCGTGGCGATCAACCACATAGTCACGATGATCCGTATGGCCTGGTCCCTTAAGAGTGACCCAAAGATGTACTTTTCTGTTTTTTTGGGGTTTTTTTGTTTCTTTATTTATTTTTGACTGACCAGGAGCAGAGGAAGAGATGCTAAGGGCTGATTTCCTGTATTTGTTTTCTTTTTTTCATCTTTCTACAGTAATGCGCCGATGTAGATGAGTTACATTCATATTCATGGTGGCTCAGAGACAGAATTATGATCAGCATGAGTGTTTGAATTTGTACTTTATGATTCATTTGATAAAATTCATTATACAGCTAGCGCTACAAACAGTGTTCTTGGGCCAGCTGCAGAAACAGGGTCGGCAAATCTCATTTTGCAGTACTGAAATTCACTTGCTTGGGCTTATTGTTTTTTGTCATATATATTTTATAGATTTGCGCTTTTATGGGGTTCCTCTTTACTTTTAGACAAAAATATGAATTAGGTATACTGATTTTTTTTCTACAAGATCCAATTTTAGGGTTTGTGCATCCTCTTACAAACAACACCTTAATAAAAAAAATGTATATTAATATTTTACAGCTAACAAATTAAGTAAATCAAATCTTTAGCCTCAGCAACCCGTAGGTTTATTATACTTTTGTGAAACTGCTAAAATCACTAATTCCAGATTCCTTCATTTATAATATTAGAAAACTATGATGTCACTGCACAGAAGTCACATTGGACTTAATCAATTTTGGTTTGATGGAATTATTTGATAAACATAATGAATGAACGTAAATTAGAAAAACAGTCACAACTTTTCTTCCATTTCATTTCAAAGGATTTTAATGATTTCCTATAAGTCCAAGAAAACAAACAGTTTGGGAATTAAAATTGTGGAAATTTAGATAACAAAGTTTTTTTGAGCAACTCTGAGATCATAAACAAATTCCTAGTTTGGTTTAACTAAATATCATCCTTCAAAACAAAGCAAAAAGAATTCAAACTAATACTAACATGGGTGAGGAAAAAGTACTCTATCTTTCAGATGGCTGTTAAGGCATGGTTTAGGTACAGCATTGACATGTCTAATGAATAATTAAAAGCGACCACAGAGGGATGACCCTCTGGAGATCTTATTAGTGTACTCCTAACACCAGAGAGAAAAAATTAAACAGCACATACACCTCCTCTAGACACAGCAGAAATGATACACACTATTAACAAACAATCCATCTCTTCCATCTGGGACTGTAGGGAGGAAAGTAAAGGAAAAAGGAAATAGATCGAGAACAAATAGACAAATGGGATAAAAATTTGAATGATAATAGGAAAGGAAGCCATAAAGTCGATATATGATCATACAAAAGCAGAAAGAGATGTTACCCCCCTGAAAATGAAGCAGCACAAGCACAGGAAACAACAAAAGCGCTGTTTTTGGAAACCGTCACCTAACAGTATTCTGTGTGTACACTGTGTGTACATTAAATCTCTGGAAGTAATGCAAAAACTACGAGGTCTGCCATTATACTGTACTTTTTTGAAACAAGTACTGAAAATTTACAGTTTCTAGCACCCGTAAACCAAATCTGTGAATGATATCAAATGAACTGCAGGAAATAAGTCCTCTTGTGCGTATGTTCACGTGGGTTCTGTGCCTCAGTGACCCGCAAGAGTGAATGTAATTAATGCCTGCTAATATTGCTAAATGTCACTGAACCTACGAATGAGATGTATTTTATGCTTTCAGACATGCAGTACATGCGTGCATATTCAGCTATAAATACAACAGTGTATGTAGAGGATCATCCCCATTCATCAGTTTCAGAAATTCTCTTCTCTTCTCTTCTCTTCTCTTCTCTTCTCTTCTCTTCTCTTCTCTTCTCTTCTCTTCTCTTCTCTTCCCCCCTCTTTCTTTCTCTTTCCTATGGACCTATGCAGCCCTGAACCTCAGTCGTTTTTCTGTTGTAAATATGTTCTAAGAATGCTTATTTATATGTTATTCTGTTTTTCTCTAAATGTTTTCTTGCTTTCTGGGTTTGTGTCTCTTTTTTTTTATTTCTTTTTTGAAAATGTCAGAGAATTAAATTTCTTTTTTTCCTTTTTTTTTTGTTTGTTTTGACTGAGAACTATTCTAAGTGGTGTGGTTTAACCACAAGGACTATCCTTGAAATTACAACCTCAGCACCTGAAGGCTGTGATTTTAAAAGGAAACAAAACAAAACAAAACAAAAAAAACAAATGCAAAACTATTGAAAAAGAATAAAAAAGTTTAAAAAGGCATATAGAGGTTTAAAGGCATATAGAGATAACATTAAGACTATGATTATTTAAAGAAAAAGGATTATTATATTACCGGTATATTGTAATAATATAGATGATTTAGTTCAGTAACTTCTTTAATTTTTTACAAACAACTTTGAAGAATTATTTATAAAAACCAACACAAATTTCATGATCTTTTCAAAGGTATGAAAACTTCAACTAAAATGGTTACAAATGTGTTCTGATGAAAATAAATCCAGAGATGTAATCTGTTAGTTTGTGTAGTGTTGTTATTGCATGCAGAGATTTGACTGGTTTTACATCATCCACAGTTTAAGGTTAACTGAACAGACGACCCTGGTGTAACAGACAGAAATCATAAGTCAACATACAGTACATCACCAATGATATCGGAAAGCATCATCTGTTTCTTTAACCCGGAACTATGTGAATGAATAAATGAATTCAGGAAATACACTTATCCAAGAAATCCAGATTAGGTTGATTGGCGATTAGGCTGATTGGTGAATGCAAATTGTCCATAGTGAATATATAT
>JAOTRA010000036.1:2516656-2528588 GCA_026260255.1 Pseudolaguvia tuberculata | reverse complement strand
AACCCTCCCCATTTATCCGGGCTTGGGACCGGCACTAAGAATGCACTGGCTTGTGCAACCCTAATGGCTGGGTTGTACAACAAAAGAATAATAATACAAATTAAGTAAATTAATACAGACTACAAACTGAATGGGTGCCAACATGAATGACCTTGTCTAAAACCTTGTTTTGGTTGAAAGTGATCTGAGATAAATTCAATAATTAAGCATTCTGTCTGCTTGTTTTTTCTCTCAGGTTGTTTCCAGCTATGTAACGCCTTCAGGCAGAACATGGAGATTGACCAGTGCCTGCTGGAGTCATTACCTCTGGGGCAGAGGCAGAGACTGGTGCGCCGAATGCGTTGTGATCAGCTGCGAGCATACTATGAACGGGAGCGAAACCTGAAAAAACAAAGCACTCACCAACCTCTCAGCATCCAGCGCAAGAAAAACTCCATCCACTTCTCCCTTTCCGAAATCCTTCAGGACGCCATCATACGCCACGACGATAAAGAGGGTGAGGTTTGAGGCAGTGTGTGCTTGTGAGTCTTATTATAATGATGAGTATAGTTAATATGGATATGGTGATAAACATCAAACTATAGCCGTTTGATTTTTTGGCTATTTACTTTGTACCTGCAGCATTTCAGACCATCTGTTTGCATGTATTACAGTACAGTACAAGTTCTCAAGCTTTAGTGTGTACCATCTTGCAGATATGATTATTTGTGTGTGTTTCTGTGTGCCTATAAGGACTATTGTTATTAAGTTTTTCTTCACACACTGATTATAGCCACATCAAAGCTAATATTCTGTGTACAGCAAGCAGCCACACACCCTGTCCCAGTGATGGAGCAGAAATATTTCATTTAACCAATTCAGCTATTTCTGCCTGTGAGGTTGCAGGGTGGAGTCAAAGAGTTATTTTCAGGAAAAATAGGGCGTAGATGTGCTGTGAAGCCTATAATGTGAAAAGACCATTACATCATAAAGAAACACTTATATTTGTCCTTGTGGTAAGTTGGAGGATTAGTCTAAAATCCTTGTGTAGTTTTATCACCAACTGCTTGAACAACTGGCTGACAGCATGTGCTAAGGCAAACTGTGGATCATTATTCTGTCATTATATCCTTATGGATTTTCAGTCCTCCTAATTATGGAAGCACTTTTAAGAAAAATATTTCAAGCATTCCCTTAACTTAATGCTAAATTTTATTTGCATTATTGGCCTCATTTTTCATCTTGGATATTTTTAGACAGGAACTAGAATTTAGAAATTAGAACAATGAACTACTACTTAGTGGACAGCCAATCAGATCCTTCTTGATCTGAATTATTGCCTCTGTGTGTAATGATTTAGCAAGAATGATACGTCACACATCTTTAGATCAGTTTGACAATTAAATACATTTGAAGACATATTAACTGCAGTGGCATCTTCTCATCTGCCTGGGACATTTTAAAACACCTTAGATATTCTATAGATATATTGTTTATGGGGGAAAAAAAATTGTGACTACATATTTCCCAGCCCCTTCGTGAACTGCTATAAAAGACACAAATGTAAAAAATGTATAAAAAAATCTTTGAAATCCTGTAGTTTGCACTGCGGGCTGAACTCCAATCAGAACTGCTGATTATGACTGATTATGACTTGATTTTTTTGTCTCCTTCTAAGCAGATTTTCCCTCATACTGT
Organism: Pseudolaguvia tuberculata; assembly: GCA_026260255.1. Classification (NCBI taxonomy): domain Eukaryota; kingdom Metazoa; phylum Chordata; class Actinopteri; order Siluriformes; family Sisoridae; genus Pseudolaguvia; species Pseudolaguvia tuberculata. The sequence goes on along the minus strand of JAOTRA010000036.1, from coordinate 2,526,911 downwards.
TTTCTCCTTATATCATTTGCTCTAGCATTTACCCAGCTGTCAGGCTAAATCTGTGTCATATTTCCCAGCAGCCTTTGCAGACCAGTGTGTAAATGCCTTTTCCTGGCTAACGCCCGGTTTCAGCTGGTCTACCACACCAGCTGGTGTTCCTGTTGGAAACAAAGCACCTTTGGCTGGGGATGAATGGAAACTTTAGCCCACCTACTAAACACTAATTACCAATCTGGCAGAGCCCTGCGCTTTTGTTTCAGACCGTAGCCTCTCGCAGGCAGAGAGACATGCTTAGTGTTTGGGGTAAATGCCTTCTGACTAGCCACTGGCACTGCTTATTGATTTCTTATGGCTTTATGCCACCTTTAAGGTTTCAGGTGTCTATTTTAGTTGCTAAATAGATTCAGAAATCATTGGTGTGAAATTGCATCAAAATGATTGCTACAGTTGTTTGAAAAATAAGTGAGCATGTGTCAGAGATGCCTATTTTGATTTCAGATTAAATTGACTGAATATTGCAGTAAAAATTAAGCTGGTGAGTGAATTGGGTAGAGTTCAATATTTCTATTTATTCTTGTAATATTTATACACTCTAAACGGATACTCTAGGCTGATTGTGCTATTCCTTTCCTACAGGAGAAATCTTTCTGTGGTAAATTGTTGGGGCTTAGTTTTAAAAAAATTCAGAAGGTCTGCAGCACTAAAAGGATTGATATGTGTGTCTACACAAGGATTCTGCCGTTGGATAAAAAGCCTAGCTGATATGTTTTGTTTCATTGAAGGCTGCAGCTGGCTCCACACACACACACACACACAGACACACACACACACGCACACACGCACGCACGCGCACACACACACACACACACACACACACGCAAACGTGTGTAGATGTAGAGAGATAAAGATCACCCAATTGTTTTCGTTTATCGGTCGGATATTTCTCTTACAGTGTAATTTTGTTTCTGCCTATAATAATGGGAAAAAGGCATCAATCAAACCTTAATCTGGTTATCAATCAGTAAAGTCGGCTATTATGTCTCTCTGCAGCTTGATTAGTGAAGAACCCAGACTGATGCTGTGTTCAAATAGTAGAAAAATTCTTATTCTGTGTTATACAAGCAAGTACTTTATGTCTGGGTTAGTAGCTGTAACTTTGTTGAGTTGGACTTACAACAAAAACTGTCCCAGTAGTAATGTTTGGTCCTGGGTGTTCAATTTTCACTTGCTTTCCAGTCACAGTGTACTTCTCCATTCTCTATTACTAATGCACTGACCGAGCATTTGTTTAGCTGTTAATTTTTAGGTTGTGCACGTAGTCTCCCATCTCAGATGTTATGCCGAACCATTGGCTGAATGCCGATTCATATAGCCAAAATGTTTTGGAAGGACTTGTCTGAAACACACATTCATTTCAACTGCATTTCTAAGAGGTGTGGTTGACTTTTTCTTTTTGCAGAATGTACTACCTCATAGTAATTTCCACTTTTTCCAAAGCATCATGTCCACAAAATAATCCAGGGTTGTTATTTATTTATTTTGCTTATTTAAAATCTTAAACATTCTGTTTGATTCACTATGTTGGTATTTTGCAAACCAGGATTTATAGAATCCGTTGTGTCATGGTTATTTGCCCAACTTTCTCAAACGTACAATCTCATTTTTTTTCACGGCCAGAATCATGGTGTTGAACAAATACAAATTGTTTATTAGTTACTTTACTTGTCTTTTCTACAAGCTCTTAAAAAGATGCAATGGACTATGCTTTTGCCTTTTGCTGGTAGTTTAACGGCCTATGTATCGGTTGCCAGGCAACTAGAACATGAACAGCACACTGGAGCACCTTATGAGCTAGCTAATCAAATGACTGGTTTTATTTGTCCACCCTCAATTAATTAAAAAGTTGTAAAAAAAAAAAAAAAAAGAAGATAAATAAGCCCAATTCAATAAAACTTTATGGAGCCATGTAGTTTGCATTTGGTTGGCAGATTTTCTGTCTTGTATAAATAAGAAATTATAAAACAATGTTTCTATCATTGAGTCTTTAACACATGGAGTTGAATTATAATCCCACATAATTATTTATACGCTATATGACTAAACATTTGTGGTCATCGCATCCTACCATAATGTTTGGAATGACATTTTTCACCACTTTTTGCATTTTTAATTTTTACAAATGTTTTATAGACTGTTGTACAGAAACACTCAAAGAGCCCACATACTCTATGAGGTATTTGGCTGCTAAACCACTTGTACCTTTTCTGCTTTCTCACTATCAATCTTTTTTTTTGGTGTGCAGTGTCACATTTAGATGGTACGTGTGCACTGGAGTAGTCCAAAGCTCAGTGCAAGCAGTGGCACCAGCCTTGCTTTCACTGGTAATGTGTTGGAACTGGTATCCCAGACACCATGCTGCATGTGCAACTCTGATGATCCCTCATTCTGCCTCATTCTGTTTGTGATTGACTTAACTTCCCGATTAAACCTTGTCACTACTGCGTCCAACAGAGATTAGAGCATAAGACCTCCGTCTGGAGAAAATGCTGCATGTCTGCTGGTATTTTTTTTTAGCATAAAATATAGCCTTTATTACCAAGTCAAAATATTTGACCAAGGCTGCCTAGTTTTTGCTTTTTGTTCACTATGAGTAAATTGGAACACTTCAACATTGTTTTGGTTTACATTTTTTCCAACTTCAGCTGGACAGTGATCAGACTAATAGAATAACACTGACAGTAAAACTCAATCATTGTGCTATTGTTTTGCACACACACTCTTCCAGAGCTATACTAAGGCAGGCTTGCTACTGGTCTAATGATGTTATTGGGTTTGGGATTGAAATCCTATGCTGTTCACTGTTATATATTAAATAATATCCACAAAGATGAATAGATGTTAAAGAATGCAACTAGAGTTTCAATTTCACCTTTTGCTTTTATAGAAAAATGATACCTTTATAAAATGATTACTCTCATGCTTTTTTTTGTGAGTGATAATGGAGCATTTTTCTGCATACAGCATTCATTTTGCAGCTTGGTCCTAGTATATAATGAAGAATTGGAAGTACAATGATTGTGTGATTAAGTATGCGTTTTCTGTGTCATATATGTATAATCATTATTGTTCTAATTAACACAATTGTTAATTTATTGTAGTTTTAAAAGTAAGTAACACTTTTTTAGTTTTAGTTTTGGAGTAAATTCAGATTTCTGTACAACATAAATATCCACTAAACCTTTGCATAGCCATGAAATAACAGAGTTTATAAAAGAGAAAGATAAGTCCTGTCTTTAACATTTTGATAAGTACCATAGTATTTACCATAGTAACAGTTGAAACCTTTTTATAATGTTTTCCTATCCTATGATTTGTTATATCTCCTGATCACCTGGTGAGAGCGCCCTCTCCCAAATTCCTGTTCTGGGTAAGAGGTCAATGGCGCCCTATTTAAGTTAGCGGATTGCTACCATGTGGCGTGAAGTATTGTTAGTCACTTTGACTGTACTGAGCTCCTTAGTCTTAAAATTCTTTGTTCTGTGTTTAGGTCTTTATTGTCTGTACTTCTGTATAACCTTGAGCTTAGTTTCATTAAACTGTTTTTCAAACTTGAATGAATAAAAAAAAATTTCATTCAATTTATTCCGATTCCCTGAATGTTTTATGTCATATGTCTGTGGATGACATGTTTGCCTTATAACACCAGAATTGAGATTTCTATATTCTTCCAAATCCTTTATCCAGTCTTTTAGGGTATTTGACATTTGTATATTATGTAGTGTGTGTGTTCTGTAATGTGTTGGTACCCTGTAAAAGTTCCCTACCCCTGTCCCCTGCAACTCTGTTAGGAATAACCAGTACAAAACATTGATACATAGGTAAATTAATTAATAAATGCCATGAGTGATGGATGGATGGATGGATGGATGGATGTTTGGATGGATGGATGGATGGGTAGATGGATGGATGGAGGGATGGATGGATGAATGGATGGAAGAATAATTGAAGTGCTGAAGCGGGAAGGTAGTTTAGTTGTTAAGGTGTTACACAAAAGACCGGGCAACCATTCCCAGCAACCACTCTGGACGCCTTAGCAAGTCTCTTAACCCATAATTGCTCAATTGCTCTGGATAAAGGCGTCTGCCAGATGCTGCAAAAGTAAATGTCAGGTAAATGTAAATGTTGTCTGGATGGATGGGTTGATACATAAATAAATGAATGGATGAACAAATTTATGAATAGAAATTGGATGGATGGATGGATGGATGGATGGATGGATGGATGGATGGATCGATGGATGGATGGATGGATGGATGGATGGATGGATAAATTAATCAATGGATAAATATATAAATGAAGGGATAGACGAGTAAATGAAGGGATTGATGAGTAAATGAATGGATAGATAAGACTTCCTCTTCATTTTGTTTTGATCTATGATATTCTTTGATACATTTGTGTATCACTATTTGTGTAGGACAATTATTCTATCCATCTATCTTTGTTGATCTCTGGATGATGTCATGATAACTCAGCTCTTCCACAATAATTAAAGAAAATTATATATTCCAGTCTTCACAAGACAGAAGATTACAATCATCAGACATAGGCATGACACTGATTGTTCCCAGCCTGTGTCTTGAAATCAGCAGTGCCTTTTTAAATGATATATATTTAAAATGATCATTGTTTCATTGCATCATTGAAGCTAAAAAATATTACATATTTACAGTATTTGGCAGATACTCGTATCCAGAGCAACTTATATTTGTTCTCTTTTGTACAACTGAGCAATTGGGGCTTAAGGACCTTGCTCAAGGGCCCATGGTGATTGCTTGGTGGAGCTGGGATCTTTCTGGTTTCGGTCAAACTTATTCACTAAGCTCATTTCCCCAATAACAGTTGTTATTTTATGTCATCTATTACTGCTTTTCATGCTGTAAGTAGGAAAGACTTGAAGCTAGCTACTCACTGGGGCAAGAGGCAGGGGTACACCCAGTCCATCTCAGGGCAACACATTGACAAACAACCATTCACACACACATTCACTATATGGACAAATTTGAATCACCACTCAACCTAATCTGCATGTTTATGGACTGTAGGAGGAAACCAGAGTACCCGGAGGAAACCCAACATGCTCCAAACTCCGCACAGAAAGATTACCTTGTTGTGAGGCAACCGTGCTATCCATTACACCACTGCGCCGCCCAAATTTCAAGTCTTGTGACTTTAAAACTTCTTCACACTGAAGTATGATATAAGTATAAGAATGATGCTTGTTCTCTTGGCAAAAGGCTGGCTGGTTCCGGGATGTAGAGAAATTCTTAACATGACCAACAACACTGAGATGGAGAATCAAATTTCTTTAAAAAGGTGTCCTAATGGTCTACATTAGGACACCTTTGGTGTTTCTAAATTGGTGATTGTAAATTGTCCATAGGAGTGAATGTGTGTGTGAGTGGTTGTTGATGGACTGGCAACCCGTCCAGGGTGTACCCCGCCTCTTGCGAAATGTGCGCTGGGATAGGCATTAGCAGACCAGCAGAAGATGAATGAATGAATTATATTGATTGACATATACTTTGCTAAAATTTGTATAGTAGTCAATCAAACTAGTAGTCAAATTGTAGGTGTTTAACTTGATTTATCAACCTTTTTATAAAACATTTTTAAAAAGAATGTAATTGCATAGTTTTGACTTAGTTTTGACAAATTTTGACTTTTAAATCAAAATGGTTTGTTGTTGAATGATCAACTAGTCAAACTGCTCAAGTTTAACATAATCCAACTAACTAGTGTTGTTAGTTATAAAGTTAGTTTAGACTGTTGCCCTTGATACTTTTCCTAAATTAAGTTTGGGAACTGTCCTTTAAAGAACACTCGGCAGGCGAACTTTCTACTTGCAGCACTTTATAAATACTAGTTAAGTAAATAGTTTAACCAACAGGACAGAAAAGCACTGCTAGCTGTTCAGATAAACTATAAACATAATCACTGTATAAATATTTCCATTTTGAGCAACAGTACATTTAACACTTATTTATACAGAAATGATGAGGGATCCTAGCATTTCCTGTCCAGTGTAAGGACTGGTAAAGATCTGGGTTGGAACTATAATGGATTTAGAGAGTTTTTCTCCAGGATAAGTGCAGAGAATAGAATCTTAATCACTCTTTGAGGGATATAAGAGCACTCCGGTACGTCTCGGCTCTAAAAGTGTTTCTGCCTGGCTGATTTCATTTCAAACCCTCACCCAACCAATCCTGGACTTATTCCTCCTGGAGTATTAAACTTTTGTTCCCATCAATGCTTGGCTGAAATTCCAGCTGGAGTACAATCAGGATATGAACTACATTTGTGAACAGTTTTTTGTTTAGCCAGATAAGTTTGGATAGTTTATTTTTTTACTGTATAATGCTTTACATAACAAGACGATGAAAACAAAAATGGTTTACAAGTGGAACGAGATGAAGCAGATATTTAGATTTAACGAAATTGATTAATGAAAGTGATGGAAAGATGGAGATGAGAAAAAAAAGGAAATATGATCAAAGCAGCCTTTCATTCTTACTATTGATATATCTATCTCAACCCTTAGATACAGTATTAATTCTGGACCGTACTCCAGCATACTCCACGAGTGTAGTGCATTATCTAACCAGTACCTTCCTTTTCTGATTAAACATGGATTCCATTTTATGTCTAATAATAATCAGTGAGATCTGTCTTTGGGACAAAAGATGCTGTCTGTTTCTTAAACGGTGTTCATTATAAAAGATGTGAAAAGCAATTAATTTAAAATGATACTTTTGCATAAGCTATAAGTCATCTACATTCAGCTTCTAGTAACAGTAACTGGGAACAGAGAAAATGTCACGAGTTTGGTTTGAATGGCCTCCATTACATTTCAAGGAGAAAGTGGGCTTTAAAACAGACAGTGGGCATGCATACTAGTCCAGATCCTGTTTCCACTCGCCTACCCTCTCTTTTTTTCTCACCCAAGCAATTCATTTAAATTTTAACTATTTCTGCTTAGCTAATCCTGTTGCACATGCAGCAAGCAAGCAGTACCTCACGTCACTCTGCATAATCTCCTCTAGCTCCAATTTTTTGCCATGGTACATCATTTCTTATTCACTGACCTTTTCTTGTTTTTACATTTGCATTACATTTCTTTGCTCATCTTCATCTACTTCCTCTCCTTCACCTAAAAACATCATTCACTTTCTTGGCCTTTCCCCAGTTCTCATGCTCTTATCATTTTGTCTGGTTTCCATGGAAACGCCACATAGAAGTCCAACAGCTGGGCTTCAGTTTCCCATTTACAAAGCGCACGTTTTTCCCACTGTTGTATGCAGCATCCATCGGAATCCTGATTGGCATCTGAAACTTGTTTGCTAGATAACAGTGAACATGAAAAAGTAATGGTAAAATCAGTAGAATTTATTTTTACTATAATATAGTAATGTTCAAGGTACATCTTGTGCCCTTTTGATATAATTTAATATAAATTAATTATTAAATATTATTATACATTCATTCATCTTCTTACCCACTTATTCCCTAATTCAGGGTCACTGAGGTTTCCTATTCCAGCGCGGGTGTATACCCTGGCCAGTCCATCACAGGGCACACATAGACAAACAACCGCTCACAGACACATTCACTCCTATGGACAATTTAGAATCACCAATAATGTTCATGTTGTGGGAGGAAATCGGAATACCCGGAGGAAACCCATGCAAACTCCACACAGAATGATACCCTTTCCCATCATTGATAAATTTATTCAATTTCTTGCCCTCTTATTCCCTAATTCAGGGTCTTGGAGGTTTGATGGAGCCTATCCCAGCGCACATAGGGCGACAGGCAGGTGTGCACCCTGAACACGTCCATTGAACCCAAGACCTTCTTGGTGTGAGCGATCATGCTAACTACTACTCCGCGCCGCCCATTATTATTATTCATCGTTACTCACAGCTTTGAGTCTCAGGGGATTTAGGATACAATGTAAAGGGCAACTGAGACAGGGTGCCAACCCATTCCAGCACACAATCATACTTAAACACACTTGTATGCCCTATATACAACTGGTAGAAAAAATTTATTAATACATCCATTGAGATTCTTTTATAATGATTCTAAAGTTCAGAATTGATTCTAAATTTAAATTAGATTGCACCAGTGCGGGTCTATGCGTGTGTGAGATAGAACTGGAAAAATAATTAGCAACAAGTAAAGGCAAGTAGGCAAAGGTTTGTGGCACTAAATTAGATTATTCAGAGAAACCAATAACCTTGTGAAACATCTCATGCAATTCTACTCAGAGCTGGGAAAACAATCTTCTCTTTTAGCTAGTTAGCCTAAAATGCATGGGGACATTGTAGCGTTAGTTGTTAATGTGTAAAAGTGGTAAATGTATTGGACTGCTAATAGATCATAGGTTCAATTCCATGGACACCATGCTGATACTATTGGGCCCCTAAACAAGGTCTTTAACATTGCTTTGCTCAGCTATAAAAAAGCAGTGTAGATAGATGTAAGTCAGTCTGGATAGGGGTGTTTGCCAAATGCCAGAGATGTAACTGTAAATGTCTTTAAACTAGAAGTGAAAACTGGAACAACTAAAGAGAAACCCTCAAAGCACAAGGAAAATATGCAAAATTTAAGCACACCGTAGGGGTAAGGTGAAGGCCACATTGCATCAGCAAGTAAAAGGGAGGCTGGTTCTGGTTTTTAAACCTGGAGTGTTAGAGGTATCTACAGTGGTGTGAAAAAGTGTTGGCCCCCTTCTTGATTTGCAATCTTTTTGCATGTTTGTCACAATTTAATGTTTCAGATCATCAAACAAATTTATGCAGGTAGTTGGGGTGAAAGAGGCAGATGTAGCGGACAGGGTGGGGTGGAGGGGAGTGATCCGCTGTGGCGACCCCTAACCGGAGCAGCCGAAAGGAGAAGAAGAAGAAGAAGAAACAAATTTAAATATTAGTCAAAGATTATACCACCAAAAACAGTTTTTAAATGAAGGTTTTTATTAATAAGGGAAAACAAATTTCAAAACTACATGGCCCTGTGTGAGAAAGTGTTTGCCCCCTTAACCTAATAATTGGTTGGGCCACCCTTAGCAGCAACTACTGCAATCAAGTGTTTGCGATAACTTGTAATAAGTCTGTTACAACGCTGTGGAGAAATTTTGCTCTACTCATCTTTGCAGAATTGTTGAAATTCAGCCACATCGGAGGATTTCCGAGCATGAACTGCCTTTTTAAGGTCATGCCACAGCATCTCAATAGGATTCAGGGCAGGCCACTTTGACTAAGCCACTCCAAAGTCTTCATTTTGTTTTTCTTCAGCCAGGTGGACTTGCTGGTATGTTTTGGATCATTGTCCTGTTGCAGAACCCAAGTTTGCTTCAGCTGGCTGGACATTCTCTTTCAGGATTTTTTGGTAGACAGCAGAATTCATGGTTCCATTTATCACAGCAAGTCTTCCAGGTCCCAGACCATTTCACTACCACCACCATATTTTACTGTTGGAATGATGTTCTTTTTCTGAAATGAACTTTTACGCTAGATGTAATGTAATACACACTTTCCAAAAATTTCTACTTTTTTCTCGTCAGTCCACAGAGTATTTTCCCAAAAGTCTTGGGGATAATCAAGATGTTTTCTGGTAAAACTGAGACGAGCCTTTATGATCTTTTTGCTTAGCAGCGGTTTTCGTCTTGGAACTCTGCCGTGCAGACCATTTTTGCCCCCAGTCTCTTTCATGAACATTGACCTTAACTGAGGCAAGGGAGGCCTGCAATTCTTTGGATGTTGTTGTGGGGTCTTTTCTCGCCTCTTGGATGAGTCGTCTCTGCGCTCTTGGGGTAATTTTGGTCGGCCGTCCACTCCTGGGAAGGTTCTCTACTGTTCCATGCTTTCGCCATTTTTGGATAATGGCTCTCACAGTGGTTTACTAGAGTCCCACAGCTTTAGAAATGGCTTCATAACCTTTTCCAGACTGATAGATCTCAATTACTTTCTTTCTCATTTGTTCCTGAATTTCTTTGGATCTCAACATGATGTCTAGCTTTTGAGGATCTTTTGGTCTACTTCACTTTGTCAGGCAGGTCCGAATTCTCAAATCAGGCCTGAGTGTGGCTAGAGAAATTGAAGTCAGGTGTGATAAACGACAGTTATGTTATGTTTTAACAGGGAGGCAAACACTTTCTCACACAGGGCCATGTAGTTTTGGATTTTGTTTTCCCTTAATAATA
>JAOTRA010000036.1:2493678-2516556 GCA_026260255.1 Pseudolaguvia tuberculata | reverse complement strand
TGTGTGTGTGTGTGTGTGTGTGTGTGTGTGTGTGTGTGTGTGTGTGTGTGTGTGTGTGTGTGTGTGTGTGTTGGTTTTAAAGCACAACCACTATAGTAGTGAAGGTTTTAGAGACCTGGTGTTGGTGAAAGATCAGGGTAGTAAAATATCAATAATGTATGTTATATAGGAAGCCACGTCCATGAACAACCAATAGCTGTAAAGCGAAATAAGATCCCATAGAACATAGACATGTGGTCTATAAAATAACATTTAAATGGCTGTGTTAGGATTGTACTTTGGGGCTCAGATCATTTGTGTACAAGCTATTTTAATTTTCAGTGGATCAGTTATTAAGATGTTGGCCTGCTGATCTGCTGAACGGTCATGGAATCAATTCCCACAATCCCAAGCTGTCATTCCTGCCAAGGTCTTTAAATCAAAACTGCTCAGTTGGATTAAAATGAATTGCTAGTGTTCATTTGTTCTGCATACAAGCTAGAAATTTCATTTCCTTTGCTGTGCAGAAATTCTACTGGTGATAACCTTGGCGTCGTCTTCTTCATACACAAATCTGTACACAACTACTGTACTTAACATTTAAAATGGTTTGTCCCCTACCAGCATGAGTTTTTAAAGGTGTGAAAGATAACAACAGGAAGCCTGCTAGAACAATTTGCAAATCCCAGAACAGGTAGTAACCGTGTAAGATAGTAATGGTGTAAATGAGCAGTGGCCAGCATATTACCCATGATCCCACGGGTTATCCTTATGTGATAATAGGTGTGAGAAGTGCTAGCAGGTCATTTCTTCATTTCCCTTGTGGTAATAGGTGTTCTGATGTTTTTGGGCTGGCAGCAAGCCAAAGATCTGAAAAGAGTGTATGGCTGACAGGAACGGATGGATAGCACAGAGTAGTCAGGGAACACTTTTAAACCACATGTATATTTATTAGCCTTCTTTTTAATTAGTTGATAATTCTCATTACATTCAGCTAATAGGCGACTAATCCTGTTTATGTAATACGTGACCGCTGTCTGGTGTGTATTTGTGTGGTGATTTATAAGACTTTAACATGCCAAGCTCCTTAATTAACGCCATGTGAGCCTGCAGTAATTAACCTCCATGTGCTCTGAAACGTGCAGGAGCCAATCCTATGGCGAGATCGGCGGGTCATTCGTACCGTTTGTCAGACACTGTGTAATGTTGACAACACTCCAGCGTAGTGTTCACTAGGTTTATTCGCTAATGAAGGCGATGTTGCACAAATAGGTTTCTTTGTGTAGCCCAGAGTTTGTTAACGTGTGTGCATGTGTGTTTCCCCTGTGTAGTTGTGTGTAAACATGGTAAATGAGCGGATTCAGCAATACACTGCAGAGCTGCTCTTCCAGCAAGAACAGCAGGAATGTCTGGAAGAAGGAGTCGCCATGGAGACCGTGCGGTCCCCTGCCTGTCAACCTGCGCTTGTAGACTTTTTTTACCAGGTATGAGAAAGGTGTGTGTGTGTCTGTGTGTGTGTGTCTGTGTGTGTGTGTGTGTGTGTGTGTGTGTGTGTGTGTGTGGGAAGTGGGGGGGATGGGTTAAGATAAGCATAATGATAAATGAGGCATACTGTGACTATGGGATACTGAAGAAAAAGGTTTGAAAAGGATAACCTGAAGAGAACATGTGTTACATACAGTCTTACGGTAAAGAAAAATAAAGGAACAGTATTTTTCTAAATGTAATTCATTGTCTTTAGCATCAACAATTTAGCATTACTCCTGAAAGCAAAATTTGATAGGCAGAACCACACGACACAATTTTATTTTTATCCTTAGTAAATAGTTTTACACACATCTGTGCCCAATCCCAATCTCTTGAAACGGAGTAAAAAGGTAAGGATGAGAATATTTTCTTAAAAAATAGGACTTTTTATTAGGCTTATTTTCTTCAAAGAAAATAAGCCAAAATATGAACACTGTGTTAAATGTAAACAGATGATTGTTAAATAAAAAAATACCTACAATTGTAAATCTCCTTTTTTGCTTGGGCAGCGATTAATGTGAGGTTTGTCTGGCCCATGCTCCTATATACCCACTACCCTTTCATATGAATGTGTGAAACGGAGAGATAACAAACAGAGGAAAAGGAAGTAATGCTTAATGGCTAGGAATGAAATTGGGCCTTAAATTATCGGGATTTAACTTTGGTAATAAACTGAAAGTGGATTTATTTAGGTTTTAAAAGATACATATATTCAAAATTCTACTCAAATGACAGAAGAAGATAAAGGGCAAGTCCATAATTGTCTGGTACATGAAGTGCAGTAGAATAATGTTGATGTATTAGGGGAGGATCAGTGTTCTTTCAAGATCACATTTTCTGGGAGAATAAACCTTAGAACCTAGTGTACTTTTGATGTTCACATCCTGGTAATCGTAGGTTGCTGAAGCGAATGAATTGGAGAAACATAAGACACTTTTCACAATGTTATGTACTTATCATTTAGTGGAAACATACCTTAAATATACCTTAATTATTTAACTTTAGCTTACATTATGGCATGCATTCACTGTGGCATTGCACATACAACATTCACTACAAATATATTATTTTATCACTGTTAAAATAAGTCGCACCAGCCAACCGGAGTACAGATGAAGGGTCACTCACAATTTGAGCACATTGAAACCTGGCATTGTCATAATGGATATACTTGTGACTTCAGAAAGCCAAGACTTCTTAATCCAGTGCTAAAAAATAACTAGTTATTTATCATGTTTATTCAATAACCCACTACACAACCAAGGCATTCATTCATTCAGCCAGTCCATCTCAGGGCAACACATAGACACACAACCTTTCACACACATTCACTCCTATGGACAATTTAGAATCACCAATCAACCTAATCTGCATGTTCTTGGACTGTGGGAGGAAACCGGAGTACCCGGAGAAAACCCACAAAGGCGCAAAAAAATCCGAAAAATCCCTGGCCCAGGAATTGAACCCGGGACTTTCAATTGTGAGTCGACCGTCCAAGGCAGTCAAAGTTAAATACAATACAAATGATTTCATAAAATGCTCTTACCTAGTTAACTCTTACCGCTTGCTTAGTTAAATTTGGTTGGGGTCTTCATCAATCTATATAGATATCATGTGATTGGATCATTCTGTCATGTGGGGAGAGGGGAGTCGGATCAGGGGGTAAGGAGCGCACCCACATGCAGGATTGGCGGGTTTAAATAGTCCATTTTATTCATAATAACAAAAAATAACAAGAACAAGAATACTTGACTTCACCAGTACCAGACTAGACTTGATGAGGCGAGACGAGACGAGATCAAAAACTTACGAGATCAGACGAGACGAGAATCAGAAAAAAGCGGGAAACGAGAAAATAGGGCAGTGATCCAACAACCGTAGGAGAAATGCTGCCGAGAATCAGCTGCGCCGCTGCACACCGGCCGCGCCAGAGACACTCAACACCGAGGAATGCGTGACAGTAGATTTCAACAGATGACAGTCAGATACAAGTTTATGTTATCTGGTTAGAGTTTTATTATCTGCCTAAATAAATAAAAATAAGATTTGTTTTCCCATTCTAGTTTATTTTACAAGCACAGTACTTGAGTGTCATCATGACTTAGTAACGTATAGCTGTGTTTACTGCCAGCAGTCATCCAGCATGGTGACTCACACGCCCAATGCCACGTACCCTTTCAGTGCAGTAAAGTGAGTCCTTGGGGTGCTGATGCTGTTAGCCTTTTCTAAGATGACTATTTTATGACTCATCGAACTGAGCCAGCTTTTGTAAGCATCAGAGTGACAAAGCAATTCTTTGCACAAACACTCCTCCTCTCTGTTCTCTTACTCACTCCTTACTCCCCCTCCCACAGCCCAGACACATATGCACACAAACACATGCCCAAGAGCGTGCGTCGCTTTCATATGTCCCTGTCTGTGCTAAATGAAACGTCTGCTTTCCAACATCCTTTTCCCGTGGACACGTACCTCACAATGTGTTCTTTATTGATGCGTGCCGGGTCGCCATCCGGAATCTGTTCTTTATCTTGCATAGATTTGGTGTTTTCACAGGACAAAGAATAGTTTTGTGTTTTATATGAAAGATTCCATATGGGTTTAGTTATCCTCTAGATAGTTAGTATTCCTTGCCATATATTAGTGAATAAAATACAAAACTTTGGCTGTTTGTCTGTGTTTCGTGTTTTTAATGTGTTTGTGTGTGTGTGTATGTTTATTTGCCGCAGAAGCCTCAGGGAATGCTGTGTGTGCTGGATGAGGAGAGCCAGTCTCTCAGACCGTCTGAACTCAACCTGTATAAGAGACTCCAGGCCCAGTTGGACTCCACTGCTACTGACGTTGTTTTACTTACAACCAAGGATGGGAACGGGAACCCCCCACCGAAAGATCAGGGCCCCTCTTTTACAGTTGCACACTATGCTGGAAAGGTGAGCACCTAAGAGGCCAGTAAAAATAAACTTAAACCATCTTTTTGCTGTCCTTACTCCTTAAAGCAAATGAGTGCTCTATGTTTTCATGATTATCTCCTGCTTTGCAGATGAGCTATGACCTCACCGGATCATTGGAGAGGAATAAGGATGCTCTACCTCAAAACATCCTGTTTGTCCTCAAATGTAAGAGCCAAGCTGTGTGAGCCCCAGTCCTCTGCTCTGTTTATTATTTTCTGTAGTCCTGCAAGCACTCTGCATCCCACTCAGGATCTGTTTAATTAGTGATACTCCACATTAATGGATATTCCCTCCTTGTTCTCTTTCTGTACAGACTGGGTTTGGTGTTGCATGCTTAGTGAAAGTGTGCTGAGCGAAAACTATGCACAAAAAGTGGTAGTTCAGTGGTCAAGGGACTGGCATGCTGATAGAAAAATCACAGTCTTGGACTGCTTATTAGTAGATCAGGGTTCAATTCCTAGCAACACCAAGTTGCTCTAACAAGCCCCTAAACCTCCAATTACTCTGTTGTATGAAAGAGAAAACTGTTATGTCACTCTGGATACAGATGTCTGTCAAATGCTGTAAATGTAAATTCCCAACACCATCAAGCTTCCAAAGCTAGGCCCCTGAGCAAGGCCCACAGCCCTGTTTAATTACATTAATCGCAATAAAGGAATCTAACAAATGCAGTCAATGTAAAGACAAAGGGATTTTTCGGTTCTTTGTACAGTGTCACATTTGACGTACTTTAGGTATTTACTCCAGGTACCCCACTTGCCCCCCCATAGTCCAAAGAGGAGGGGAACTAATATTAACTAATTGGTATATATAAGTAAATCGTTACACTTGGTGTGTGTGGCCTCACATCCAGGGTTTTGTCTGCCTTGGCTGAGGGATAGACTCCCATGTTTTTTAAAACTCTATGTGGACTAAGCAATATTAATAAATTAATCAATTAATGAAAAGAAAAATAGATGGTTCTGTGAATGGATGAATATATGGATAGAATTGAAGCTTACATTTGTTATTACTTTATAAATATAGCACCCACAGTGCAAGGTGTTTTTAAGTTCTCCCTGCGCTTGCATTTCTCCGGGTACTTTAGTTTCCTCCTACAGTCCAAAAACATGTACATTAGGTTGATTGGCTATTCTAAATTGCCCATAGAAAGGGTAAGTTGAATTTTTTGTCACATACATGATTATACAGAGTACAACATATAGTGAAATGTTTTTCTTCACATATCCCATCTTTGTAAGTTGGGGGGTCAGAGTGCAGCTATTGTACAGCGCCCCTGGATCAGGAAGGGTTAAGGATCTTGCTTAAGGACCTAACAGTGGCAGACTTGAGCCAAGGTCTTCCTCGTCTACCGATTAACAAATCGGGACCTTAACCATTTGAGCCACCACTTGCCGCCTGGGGTGTGTGTGTTTGTTTGTCTATGTGTGGCCCTGTGATGGACTGTTGACCTGTCCAGGGTGTACCCCTGCCTTTCATTCTATGTTTGCTAGGATAGGCTTCAAAAAACCCCGAATTAGGGAATGAGCGGAAAATGAATGAACTAATTAATAAATGAATATAAATGTTGGATAAGTATCAATAAGTAATGCATGCATTTAGTATACTTTTAAATATTTTGAGCATGCATCTCATACGTGAGTATGCAATATGAATTGCAATCCGGATTTTTCAAAAACGTAAGCCGGTTTTCGTCACACTCTTTCATTAGGCTCAGTATTCGTTTTATAATGATTTCTATAACATGTCAGACATGTGTGAGCGTGTCTGTGTGTTATTGGAGTCAATTATCACTGGCGCCTGGCAGAATTAGGCAGGCAGAAAAAGGCACGTAACTCATGTTTATTTTCTTTTTACAACCCCCCCCCCTTTTTTTTTTTTACTTGTTTCTCTGAGCAGCCAGCGAAAATGTGCTCGTCCGTCAAATGTTCCAGTCTAAACTGACTCATACAGGTTCCCTGGTGCCTCCAAACCAGCGGCTAGAGCTGCACAGGTCCAAAGGCTCTTCGTTCCTGCGCATGCCGAGCTCAGCCAGCCTGCCGAAAGATGCACAGAAATATCTGGAGCTGAAAAAGGTACTTATTTTTAAAGGTACTTTACCATTTTACTATAGAGCCGATTTGACAAATCTATAAGTCAACAAACAATCTATGGAGTCCATCCGTAAGTATCATATGTTAGTCTTTTTGTGGCTTTGTGAGTGCATGAAATGCACACACAAACATGCATAAGCCATTTACAAACAAGCCGAGATGAGCCCATAAGCAGGTTTGGTGCCGATGAGTTGATGGTGCCTTTCTGACACCGAGGTGAGTCCCAGTATTTTTAGCCTATCGAGCGTGCAATAGGAAATGGCCTAAATTAGGCCTTGTTACCTTTTGATACACTCCTATAGATCTTATTGATCTCCTTCTCTACTGCAATAGCCAGCCCATTCATAACAGCCACTTCTCTCCAACTAACCCTGTGCTCTAGATGAACTAATCTCTATTGCTTTATCATTGTTTCCTCATTCTGACAGAAAAACAAATGCATTTTCTATTCTTCTCTCTGGAATGACATATATCTCCTCTTTATTCTTGTCATCTTTTCCTGTATATTCTCAGATTATATACAAGCACTGACCCATGAGTATATAAGCTCGGTATGAGCTGCACAGCTGAGCTGCCTAGCTGCCTCAGGGTTATGTAAGCCATTCAGTGCACAAGTTAGTGGCTCACCTTCCAACCCTTCCGCTGAATGCAAAACAAACCCACCGTCTAGCACTTACATAAGCACTAGTTTTTGCTCACCCGGCACCATGGGAACGCTGATGTAAAGTCCCATTATGATGTTTTTCTCCACAGGGATAATAGATGGCAGAAATGAGTGGTCTCAGTTAGTTCAGTTAATGACATTTAAGTGAGATATGGTAAAGAACCTAGAATGTTGAGGCAATGGGGTTTTTATAGAAAAAGGGTCAGCGTCTATTTTATTAACTAGACATCTGTGTAATATGAAATGTGATCGTGCCATACATTAATGTTTAATGTCAGTTCATTAAAGGAGTCTCCAGTGTCAGGGTTAGACAAATTTAAAAACCATCAGAATTTGGAAATGCAGGGACTTTTTTATGGTTTGTCTATATATTTGTATGCCACATTAATAGTGCTTTTTTTATTGTGTCATATTTTAATAAGGTGTGTAAGTATAATGTATAAGTAAGATGTGCAGTTAATGGAAAATACAAGGGCAGTAATTTTCTTTTAATTTGTGTTGCGTCACAACACAATCAGATTGATTATTTTCTTGTTTTCGTAGTGTTGAGAGTCTATAATACCGTGTAGGGAATTGTCTTCTCAGCTCAACCCCAATTTTATAAACTGAAAGCTTGATTCTTGTTCCCCTGTTGTTTTTGACATGATTTTTTGTGTGTGTTTACTTATTATGTCATTCTGCTCTCTGCAGCTCATGAAGAAGAAAGGAACCACATCATTTATGCAAAAGTTGCAGAGATGTGGCCCAGTCACTGCGGCAGCGCAACTGAGGGTAGGTTCCTAAAGCAACCATTTCTGACGTAGCTCATCTCATTGTTTTAGCGGTGCAATTTGTGCATTTGTAATAGTCACATGAGGATTGGTAAGGTCAAGTGGGGATTATAGTGACTACAATACAGTTCAAAACACGTCTGATTTGTGGAGTGGTTCACAATTGTTTAATTTAGTAATCATTTAATTTAATTTTGGCTTTTGTTCTTTGGATTTATGTACAATTATAAATTGTGTATTGTATTTTACACAGATGTATTCTCACCTCAATTCTGTCCCATTAAGCAATTGTGTAGAAGGAATTTTTTAAGCGGTGCTCCAGAAGAAACACTGATCTAAATGCCTGAATTGTGCCTGGCGTGAACCAGGACTAGACCAGGGTTAATCTTGGAGTTGAGAGCGAGAACCCCGAGCCCACGTCAGACCAGTCTTTTTGCCTGTAAATGTCTTACTAAAATGTGTTGACAAATTTTTGAGCACCATGTATTACATAAAATCGGTTTGGGGTCAGTGAACACAACCAGAATTAATATATAAGGAGCACCGGATTGTACGTCGATATAGAATAGGCCTCAGCAGATCCCTGTGACTCAGAATTAAGTGAGTTAGGAGGTTAATGAAAAATGAAGTCACAATATATTGGCAAAAGTTTGTGGTCACCTGAGAATCAAAAACACATGAGATTTCAAACATATTCTTTCCGATTTATTCCCATTTTGCTATTTAATTAAGCTCCACGCTTCTAGTAAGACATTCCAGTCCAATGTGAAGCTTGAGTGTGAGATATCACTTCATTCAGCTCCTACAGCATTCGTGAGATCAAACACTAATGTCACGTAAGGAGGTCTGGGGTGCTCACTGGTGGTAAGATCAGGACATTGTGCCGAACCCTGGTGTTTATTTCACTAATGAGAACACAACATTACATAATGTTACAGAATACAACAAGCTGCAAAAACAATCTGGACAACTGTTTGCCTTTATATTGGTAGGAACAGTTTGAAAAGGAACCACATATGGAAATGATGGTCAGGTGACCACAAAATTTTGTCAGTATAGTATATAGGATGAATTCATTTCATATTGCCATATATAATCATTGGAAAACAAAATATTACAGTGTTGTTTTTTCTAATATCATGTAGGATCCTAGTGCATACTACTATCAAACATGTTTCCATCAATTACTAAAGATTTAATACAGCGTAGTAGATTTTTATGAATCATAAAACAGGCTACTTCCTATCTAAATATAACTGCAGTTTGAAGATCATTATGTAATTTTCTTGCAGCCAGAGAGAACATCTTTCTTGTATTCTTTTCTAGTATTGGCTTTGTGGGCTTAGCCGTGTGGTTTGTGGGTGCTGAGAGTTTTTGGACTGTGCGTGTGCCTATGTGTGGGTTAATATGTGGGAGAGAGAATCTGGGAGAGTCTGTGGTTTTGGATGTGTGTAAACATTTTAGAAGTAGTATCAAGCTGTGGCAGTAGCATCTTTTTTTGTAGATTGTAAACTTCATGGACTTGTAAGATTTGGTTGGTTTTTTTTTGCCTGTCAATGAGAGCATGAGTCTGTGGTAAGCTATATGAATGAGCAGTCAACAACAGGAACAGTGTAGTTATGTGTGACGTTACACATACGCACGCTATTAACGAGTGGGCTCTTACTGCAGTGTGATGTCAACACACACAAAACCTGCCCTTTTCCCATGCAAAGAGCCCTTTGTATTTTTTCAAGCATGTCCTGGAGTACACACCCATTTTAATGAAACATTGCATTATTATAGCAGACACACACTCCAAATGATCTCATTTCCATTACCGCAACACATTTCTCTCTGCCTATCATCGATGAGGCAAAACTTGATACTTGACAAAGTTCCTGGCACATGATATTTTGGTACAAAGGGATATATTTAAAGGAGTTCTAAATGATGACAGATGAATTCATGTGGTTTATTCATGTCTGTTACTGTGTGTAGATAAGATAGTCGATGTTGGCAGTGTGTTTGTTACAGTTTACAGTTTAAGATGGCAGCATCTTTGTGTGTAGTCTCACTTCATTGTTGCTTCCCTTCCTCTACCAACTCTTACTTATGTTCTGCCCATTAAAATGTCAAATGGTTGACAAGCAGCCATGTTAACTCGACACCGAAGCCCTGACATCATCCTTCTGTAACACATGCCATCAGATGATAAAAAGGGATACACAGTGATTAACACTGCAGCCAAGTGAAAGTTGTCCAAGCCAACAGAACTAGATCAGCACTCCTTAAAGGTTTCCCGGTAGACATCGATTTGGGCAGGCACAGGTTCTGTAGTCCAATATATATTTAAGTAAAAATTAGAAAAATACACTATTGTAAGGAGACAAAGTATTAGTAAAAAGTCTGTATTTTAAAACACAACTGTTTCATTCAACTATCTTATAAACAATTTATTTCCTAATTCAGGGTCACAAGGGTCTGCTGGAGCCTAGACCGGTTGCCAGTCCATCATAGGACAACGGTCTTTTTATATTAGAAAACTAGAGTTATCATTGCAATGTTTTGTTTTAAAGGTCTTGAAAAATTCATCCTATACAGAAGCATTGCCAATTAAATATTAATTAATTCACTTCAAATAGTGGGTCCATCCAATAATTATCAAAGAGCTGCAAGATTACTAGTTTCTCTAAAGATGTCAGTGGCTCAGTTTGTCAATTTGATAGTTTGATAGTGATTCGGGAGTCAGATATTAAAGAGTAGACCACCAATTTCTCGGAAAAAATTAATCATAAACATAGACTGGCTGTCTAGGGTACACAAACATGCGCACACACACAAACCAGCATCAGAAATGTACAAGCCATGCAATGAAATGGTTTACCATTTTGGAGACAGTGTGTAAATATTCATTCATCTTCTTACCCTTTTATTCCCTAATTCAAGGTCACGGGGGTCTGCTGGTGCCTATCACAGCTCACATAAAGCGAGAGGCGGGGGGGTACACCCTGGACTGGTCGCCAGTCCATATTAGAGCAACACATCGACAAACAGCCATTCACACACACACACATTCACTCCTATAGGCAATTTAGAATCACCAATCGACCTAAACTGCATGTTTTTGGACTGTGGGAGGAAACCGGAGTACCCAGAGGAAACCCACACAAGCGCGTGGAGAAGAACATGCAAACTCCGCACAGAAAGATCGCCGGCCCGAGAATCGAACCAGGCGACCGTGCTATCCACTACCCCACCGCGTTGCCCAGTGTGTGTAAATATGATTGACACAATATGAGATGTCATTGGGAATGTGATTTCTATCACATGTTTTAAAGTATGGGCTAAAAGGGTGACCTCATATATTGATAGAGGCGCTCCAATGCCCAAACATGACATGCAACATAACTACCCACCTATATTGAGAGAATTGCAAAAGCTTACCTATGACAAAGCCTGACAGATAGGTTAGGCATACATTTTGGTAGCCCGACTGGAGGAGCACTGCTAGTTGCAACAGGTATCTTTGAATATACAAGCTCACAGCTATTTTTTCTTTTTGTCTCTTTCTCTATGTGCAGAACTCTCTTTCAGAGATCAGCGGTAAGCTCCAGCTCTGCACGCCTCATTTTGTGCACTGCGTGAGACCCAACAGCTTCAGCCAACCTGACAATTTCGACAGCTCCCTGGTGTCTACTCAGCTACAGTATGTGGGGGTACTGGAGATGGTGCACATGATCCGCTATGGCTACCCGGTGCGCATGCCTTTTGCCGATTTTCTCACCAGGTAAATCACTCACACTGCAAACTACAGTGTGACTTGGAAATAGTTTATCACACTGATGGTGGAAAAGCATCAATCATGGCCCGTGAGTGATCTAGAAATATGGATGTGCATCAATTAAAATGCTGTTTTGTAAACAATGTATCTCACCTGCACCACTATTACTACCACTGTCATCACCACTATTTTATTACTACTTTTACCCCAATGAGTTCTATTACCATTCTTAATCCTAACCCTACAACTAATACATTCACCAATACCTAACCTCCATCACTAACATCACCACTAATATGACTACCATTACCACTACCTCTCTACCTCTGCCTATACCTTTACCTGCGCTAGTGCTTTTACTACCACTACCCATCACCACCTAATACATTCACCATTACCACGACTGGCACCACTAGTACCAATACCATCACCACTACTACCAGTGCCATCATCACTACCAACACCACAACTAAATACAAACACCAAATCACAATCACCTCCACTTCTGATGCTTCCACCATTACTATCATCATTAGATGTACCAGTACTACTACTACTACCACTAACAACCTCACTACTACTACCACTACCATCACCTTTGCCCCCGTCACTACTTCTATCACTACCATCATCTCCACCAATAATACTAACAGTACCATCACCTAAACCACTAATACTACTACCAATGTGGAAATAGGATTTAACCTACAATCTTCAAATCAGTAGTCAACACCCTTAACATTTAGCTCCTACCTTCCCTACTACCACTACTATTACTATCACCTCTTTTCTATTGTGAATAGAAAACTATTAATACTGCTAGTTTCACTCTTTTCTCTGCTATTGTCTATTAGTGATGAAGCTACAATATAAAATAACCATTCGGGAACTGATTTTGGCATTCCTTAGTCCAGATTTCGATGCCAGCTGCTTTTAGCTCTTGTTAGCTCACCGTTTTCTTTGTATCTCTGTAGACATCACCCAGCCTGTTGTCTCCTAGCTGGCGCCCAACCCTTACATTGTGAGTGTACATAAGGCTAATGCACAGGATGGGAGGAAGTGAATGGCTACAGATTGAGCAACTGTACATTAAGCCTCTCAGCTGCTGACCTGCACGCCAGTTTCCATGCACTCAGCAGTGAGGACACACTAACAAACGTTTAGCTTTGATTTCAGTAATCCAGGTCAAACAAGGTCACGAGGGACAGAGAGCCAGCTGCGTTCAGTCCTAACTTTTTTTGGTTTGACAGATTCCAAAGATTTGCCAATAGCAAGCAGGTGGGTGCATGGACATGTTGGTGGATGTGGGTGGGTGAGGAGGCGCTATGAGCAATGATGTGCAGGGCTCTACTGGCGCAGCTCGTTTACAGGGTATCAGCAATCGGCCTAGAAATAGATGTGCTCAGGGAGTGTCCAGCTGTAAGAGGTTAGCATTGATAAAATACCTTGTATGTTAGGAAAGGTGAGGCTTAAAAAGTGCCACTAGAAACTCGGTGCTCCCGTCTGAAAGTAGAAGAGTTGATCACTTCATTCTTTCTGTCAGCCTGGGTACAATGTGACTCTGCTCTCATCATTTACCAGGAACACAATGCCCCATCATCATGTCACATCGACATCCCACCGTAAAACCTGCAGACTTTTCTTATTAGGTCTATTATTTCCTTTCTTTACTGTTACTCCAACTTATTTCCTTACTCTTGTCATTTTTACTTATATCAAGTTTTCTTTTTTTTCCACTGCATTGTTTTGTCTGCTTCCATTTCCAAAAAGTTTAGCATTTTTTTCTTCCTTCCATCACGTTTTTTTTTTGTTCACTGGGTGTACGGTAGTTGTTCCGGCTTCTCGATGTCACTGTTTCTGTGTGGTGGATCAACAGATTACGACAACATTCCAGTAAGATAATGAATTGGGACAACGCTGGTCACATGATGCTAAAAGTTTCCACTACTTTGTTGTAAACATCATGAATCTTTAAGCTGAAAGAGAAAGAGAGAGAGACAAATAGACAGAGAGAAATAATGAAAGTGACAGACTGGAAAATTTAGGGAGACAAGCATTGACGGACAAAAATGAATTAATGAAGAGGCGGGACAGACCACATCAGGCCTGTCTTTCGTCTGAGTGCATACTGACCCCGGATTAAATATCTCAGACAGTCTTGTGACTGAGTCTAAAAGATTGTCCTGTGATAATGGTTGATGTGGCTTTGTGAAATGAAGCAGATTGTTATGGTTTTTTTTTTGTTTGTTTGTTTTTTTTTTAGAATTTAGAGAGGTTTAAATTATTTAATGGTGAGCACAAAATAACTACAATGGTGCTACAAAGTACTTGCTGGGTGATACCAAGTTCACAGCTTGGTTTTGTTTGAATATGTTAAGTATTACAATAAAGAGCAGGCCAGACAGACTGAAAAAGCGCCGGCGCAGTGTCAGACGCTGAGGGAAGGGCCAGTCAATTGTGATGGAAATGTTGCACTTTTCTATCCTGAATGTCACGTCACCTCACGTTGAGGGCCAGGTTATGTTCAGATTTGTTGTTGGAGCTGTTAAGAGTTCTTTCTATTTCTTTTTTTTAATTCACTGGCAGTTGCTTTTATTAATGTTTATAGAAGGTCTGAAGAATCCTTGCAGTTAAGTGAATGATGTGGGTTAAGATGTTGCATTTCAAAAGGTGAGGATGATGCTACAATAAACTTGAACTTTAATGCAACCCAAGATCTTGTACTGGAAATGTTTCAGCTACTTTTTAAAGACTCGTAAAGACTTCTTAAATAACCATGGTACTGAAGTGAACAAGCTGTTAGTAATGTAATTTGGAACAGCACAGTGGTTTAGTGTGTAGAACTGTTGCCTTAGCAGCATGGTCACATGTTTATATCCCCTGAACATGTTGTGAAGTTGTGAAGCATATTTGCTGGTACTCCAGTTTCATCCAATACAACCTGTATGTCAGGTTGATTGATGCTTGTAAATAGAACTGAGTTTAAGTGTGTGTAGTTTATTTGTTTGTGTCCCTATGATGAACTGGCAATTTGTCAAGGCTGTACCTTTGCATTAGTGACATCAAAGATAAAGATAGACTCCAGCAAATCACTGTGAACCCCGTGATTAGGAATAAGTAGGTATGGATGGATGGATGGATGGATGGATGGATGGATGGATGGATGGATGGATATACAACAATGTACTCTTACTTGCCTTTCTGTTACACAAGTATAGCAATAATCGAGGAGATAAAAGATACAAAGATCTCTAACAAATCAAGCGCATTGTCCTTAAGTCCTCTTATAATAGCTTTTATCAGGTAATTCTTGTTGTGAGATTACTTTAACTTAATTACTTTACAGACTAGTCTCGGCTATGAGTAATAGCTCAGATTGGATTAGAATTATCTTTCACTATGTAAAGCTACTTGGAGGCAATTTCAGTTGTAAAAAGCGCTATATACAAACCAGATTCCATAAATTCGGGACATTGGGAAACAAGTTGCTGAAGTTTAGGAATAGGAATGTTGTCCCATTCTTTTTTAATACAGACTTCTAATTTTTGAACTGTCTCAAGTCTTCTTTCTCTTTATGATGCGCCAAATTTTCTATGGGTGAAAGACTGCAAGCTGGCGATTTCAGTATCCATATTTATGATGTTGTAATTGATGCAGAACGTGGTCTGACATTCTTATGTTTGAAAATGCAAGGTCTTTCCTAAAAGAGACGACGTCTGGATGGGAACATTGTTGTTCTAGAACTTTCAGTATTGATGGTGCTTTTCCAGATGTGTAAGCTGTCCGTTTTAGCCAGCAATGGCAAATGGCACGGTAGATTGTGTTCACCAACAATGTTTTCTGAAAGCACTCCTGAGGCCCCAATTGAAATTGTGATTTCAATTACAGTAGCATTCCTGTATGTGATGCAGTGCTATCTAAGGGCCCGACGATCATGGGCATCGAATATGGTCTTCCAGCCTTGACCCTTACACACAGATTGTTCCAGTTGATATTTTGCACTTTTGATGATGTTAACTTCAAACTCTTTGCAATTTTTCTCTGAGAAACTCTTGAGAATTTTTTGCCATAACATTGGGGAATTGGTGATCTTCAGCCTATTTTTACTTCTGAGAGACACTGCCACACTGAGAGGCTCTTTTTTACCCAAACATGTTGCCAATTAACCTAATATGTTGCAAATTGGTCCTCCAGCTAATAATTATATGTACATTTAACGTTTCCTACCTGTGTGTTCTATTCACACTTTGTACAGTGTCCCAACTTTTTTGGAATCGGGTTTGTAAATAAAACTGAATTGAATTGCTTACTACTGACTAGGTTAACAAAAAAGGATGTTAAAATCATAGTTCATTAGCGTCTTGCTTCTTGCTCATCAGATATCGAGAGCTGGTAGACACCACACTGACACATGGAAAGAAAATGTCAGCCCAGGAGAAATGCTGTCATGCTCTTCAGCACTCCAAACTCCAGGGGTGGCAGGTGAGTCAGTCAGTCAGTCACTTTCATTCTCATCACATCAAACTCACGGCTATGTCTACCTCCTTCACAGCTGGGAAGCAGCAAAGTGTTCTTGAGGTACTGGCAGGCTGACCACCTGAATGACCGCTGCCATCAACTGCACAAGAAGATCGTTACCTGCCAGAAAGGTACCACCCTGTAGCAGTGTTTTTTCTATGTTATTGCCATTTATATTTTGATCACTATAGTATATGACTAGGGGTGTATATGTGTGTGGCAGTGGCACGTGGCTGGCTGGTAAGGTGTCGTGTCCGGGCCAGGTTGAGCTATCAACAGAAAGAGCAGTGTAATGTACAGCGGTTCCTGCAGAGGGTAGAAGATCTTGGATTGCGTGCTTACGACAGCCTGGTCATTCAGAATGCAGCTGATATCGCTAGAGAGAATGATCGCTTGAGGGGTCACGCCATCACACCACCACTAGGAGAAAGACCTGAACCTGTAGGGACAGAGGATGACTCACCCAGGAGGTGAACCACTAACCACTTCCAATAACAAATACATGAAAAGCATAAAAAGCATTTAAAAATATGATGAAATATTTTCTTGCTGACACCCTTTACATCATAACAGAATATACCCCTTAAAGCCACAGCTAATTGCTATATATAAACAAAAGAGAGTCATTCATTTCTCGTCATATCTCTATGCACATATACTCTATCCACTGTTCTCCCTACAAAAGACATTTGTAGTTGCTAAATTATTCGTATTTTTACTTTCCCTTTTACTTATTTTAAACACATTTGTAACAACACTACCAAATTGAACAATTTGTAAAATGTATATCACTCTCAGTAAGGTTATTTGCGGCAACACAGAGACTTTATGATTAGCACTGCTGCCTCACAGAAAGACAATCCCTGTTCTCCCTGTTTCTGTGGGTTTATTCCGGATACTCCAGTTTCCTTTTAAAGTCTAAAAACATGTATGTTAATTTCTTAGATTGATTGTTGATTTCTAAATTGGCCAAACGCACCAGCAATGGCAATCTTTGCATAGTTCTCAAAACTGCTATGAGGTGGCGTCATATATGGGTGTAGCCAATATTACAAATCTGATAGTAATATCTGGTTAAAATATGGATAAAACAATTCTAGATGAATTTGAGTTTATGAATTCAATACTTCAAGATAAATATTTTGTAAGTTTAACTGATTAACAATGGTAGGAATATATAACTGTTAGTTTCGGTTTTTACTTGGTTCCCATAAAAAAAAAAAACATAACCTCCAAATAAAAAAAGTAATCCATCAGAAACCCTAGTTAAGCTAGGATTTGATTTCAAAAATGAATTCATAATTTATGAATAAATACACACTTGATGAAAGTACACACAAATAATAATGTAATTATGGGAACTGAATTTGCTCACCAGCGTGTCAAAAAATCCATTAAAGATATTTTAAAATGTGGTATCACAACTATCATAATTGTGGAAAGGATGTAGCATCAGAGACATACGCAAATATGTTTTTACTTTTGCAATCGGAAAATGTAGTGCATTAAGACTGGAAAAACACACACATACACATACAACTTTCTTTATGTCTGTTTTGGTGTCATTAGCATGACTAATGCTTTTGTCATTCAGTCTGAGAAGCCTATTTATGCAACTAAATAACTACAACCCCCTCAACACACCAAACACACAGCTCTCAACAACATTATCCCCAGGGAACAACATATGGCGGTCTCAGATTAAAGGACAAAAATCAGTGTGTGGATATCGTGCTAAGTAAAGCTGTTTAGAGTTTAATCAACAGATAAAATGTTAAGCTATTCATCCACTCAAATTCAATGCACGCAAACAAAACTTAAAAAAAAGTTATTTGATCAGCCATGTAATTATTGTCTAAGAGAATCAGTTAATATTCATTCATTCATTCATTCATTCATTCATTCATCTTCTTGCCAGCTTATTCCCTAATTCGGGGTCATGGTGGTCCGCTGGCGCCTATCTCAGTGCATATCAAGCAAGAGGCATGGGTACACCCTAGACGGGTCACCAGTCCATCTCTGGGAAACACACAGACAAACAACCACTCACACACACATTCACTCCTATGTACAATTTAGAATCACCAATCGACCTAATCTGCTTGTTTTTGGACGGTGGGAGGAAACCGGAGTACCCAGAAGAAACCAACGCAAGTGCGGGGAGAACATGCAAACTCCGCACAGAAAGATCCCCAGCCCGGGAATCGAACCCGCGACCTTCTTTTTGTGAGGCAACCATGCTATCCATTACGCCACAGCGTCGTTCAATCAGTTAATATTGCAATTAAAATTACTGTCAGTAACAAAAGAAAAAAAATAACTAGAATTGAATTAAATTAACTTTGCACATCTGTATCTTTCTCTCAGGCCTGTAGAAAAGCTCGGCAGGATGAGCGATGCTGTAAGCCGTGCTGGCAACCGTACTGGCAACCGTACAATCAGACATTTCCGTTCCAGCTCTGTACCAACCCCCCTAGTTATAGAGAACTTGGTACACTCCAGTATCGGGCCATCAATCAAACCAGCCTTTCAGTCTGTAAATCACAGCAGTGAAGAAGGGGGTAGCGGTGGATTCTCATCACCACGGAAACAACCTCCTCCCAAACCAAAAAGGGACCCTAACACACGTCTGAGCGCATCATACGAGGCAGTGAGTGCTGGCCTAAGCATTGCTCCTAAAGACAGTCCTGGTGATGGCCGGGTATCACCTCCAGGAAGCCCCATGAAAACCCAGCTATCCCCTAGTGACCGTATGTACAGTGCCATGTCTCAGTTTAGAGAATTAAGAATAATGAATTGGTTAGTCAAAGGGTCACCAATTTTCTCTGCAATTTATTAATGCCCCGCCCCTTTTCTTCTGTTTGTCTACAGCTCTTGCTAAACCACGTCCTCACAGTGACGACTACAGCACCATGAAGAAGATTCCTCCTCCCAAACCCAAACGCAGCCCCAACACCAAGCTCACAGGCTCTTCTGAGGAGATCTCATCAGCGCCAGCCCCAGTGCGTCCTACAGACATGAAGTTGGCATGTCTGGCACGCAGTGGTCACTTAATTGGCCTCATTCAGAGGACCGCTTCTGATGAAGGACCAAACACAGCCATGTTAAGTGTGCAGCAAGGCAGAGATGACGAGGATGTCTACATTGAGATGGTGAGCACCTGCAGGGTTATGAGCACGGCTAATTCCCACAGCCCAGAGCAGAACGAGGCTGTGTATGAGGAAATGAAGTACTACCCACACGATGAGGGTGGAAGTGTTTCACAGGTAACCAAGTCTGAAATGTGTAACACCACCCCCTTTAGCTGTACTACTGTAAAACTGCCACAAACCCTAGAGATCAAGAGACCCATAGCTCTCGTTGATCATCCGAACATGCTGATAGGACGTCAGCAATGTCGTGATGGTGAAAAAAGGAGTGAAAAAATGAAAAAAGATGGGATGGCATGTGACATTCCGGCTCCTTTCCCAAACCTGCTTCCACATAGACCTCCTCTGCTGGTGTTTCCTCCATCTCCAGTCACATGCTCTCCAGCTTCGGACGAGTCCCCTCTTACTCCTCTCGAGGTAAAGAAGCTGCCTGTGTTCGAGACAAACCTTAACTACTCCAGCCAAGAAGGAGGCAGCCCTCTTTCACCCCAGTATAGTCGCCAACGAGCTGATTCCACCCCTAGCCTTTCTATATTAATACCTGACAAATCTACTCCACCACTGACTCCACCCCCACCTGCAGCTCCTCCTCCACCGTATCGCCCACCATCACATTTTCCCTTTCCCCCTGAAGCTAACTTCCTGGTTTTGAGCCGTGTTAGTACAGACTCCAAAATGACATCTAAAGGAGGGCACGGTTTGTCAGAGACACCCCCAGGCAGCGCCAAGCCTCCCTACTCACCAGTAAAGACTTCTCGGCCAGAGCCACGACGAGCACATTCCTGTTCATCCTCACCGTTGTTGTTCAATCCAGCCAATGGAAGGGGTCTTACAAGCCCACTTGATGAGTTAAATACACTTTTCAGTTCAGGACGCAGCTTGCTTCGCAAGTCCACCACCGGAAGGAAGATTCGAGATAGCGGTAAGTTGTGTGTGTGTGTGTGGGTGGGTGTGTGTGGGTGGGTTATGTGTTGTCAAGTCACCCTTTTTGCTATTATTTACAGAATCGCATCAAACAGAAGCTATATTATACACTCAGTAACACACGTAATTAGTTATGAACTTAATTAATATGAATGTAAATGAGTCCCCAGCTAAGCAAACTAGAGGCGATAGTGGCAAACTAAAACTCCATCAGTGATAAAATGAAGAAAAAAACAAAGGGATAACTAGATTCAGTTGGGGTCAGTTCTTGTATCACCAGACATACAGTATGTTACCTATACTGCAGCAAACAGCCCTTGGTCTTGTCTGGATGGCTGTCTGGACAACAAGATCATCATGGTCTTATTGCCTCCAAGTGCTGATCCACCAACTGACCTGGTGGCGAACATGAGCTCGGAATAACAAAGAAACAGATGTATGTTAGTGTAGACGCCACTTGGCTTATGATAATATAAATATATTTTGTGTTATTGGTGGTTTCCCAGTTATGGTTGATCTGATTATTACAGCCTATTAACAATCCACTGAGTGTTAGATAATGATCTGAATGGCATGCAGAGGCTTTTTTTTTTTTTTAGGATTTAGTAATGAGAAATAATGTGTCATCCTGTTTTTTATATTGACTATACATTCAGTTATTTTTTCAAATTGGTAGGCTTTACCGGGCTATGAAGCTAGGTGTCATTGACATAGTAGTGAAAGCTAATACCATGTCTTCTAATAATATCCTCCATGGGTAACATGTATAGTGTGAGAAAACTGAGCCTTGGGGTAGTCCATACTGTACTTGTGTGAGATATGATACCTCTTCATATACTGCTACAAATATAAGTATGATATAAACCACACTAATGCACTTCCGCTGATGCCAACAAAGTTTTCTAATCTATTTAAAAGAATGTTGTGGTCGACAGAGTCAAATGCAGCATTGAGGTCCAATAGCATTAATAGCAAGAGATGACCATTATCAGCTAATAGTACCAGGTCATTTGTAACTCTAATTAAACAGTCTCAGTACTAGGATAGCATCTATATCCTTACTGGGTGCCCTCACAGATACCATTTTACTGATTTTTACAACCTTTTTTAGTATCTTGGAGAGAAATGGGAGGTTTGAGATCTGTTATTAACTAGATTAACTCGATAACACATTTTTTAATGAACGGCTTAATAACAGCCAGTTTAGTTTAAAGGTTTTGGGGACATATCCTAATGACAATGATGAATTAATAATATTCAGCAGAGGATCTATGACCTCAGGAATCACATAGGATCTTAGATAGGGTTTAACATACATGTTGGTTTAGAGGGTGGTTTGGACATGTGCAGAGGAGGGACATGCAGTATATTGGTAGAAGAATGTTGAGGATGGAGGTGCTGGGCAGGAGGAAAAGAGGAAGACCAAAGAGGAGGTTTATGGATGTGGTGAGGGAAGATATGCAGGTAGTTGTGGTGAAAGAGGCAGATGTAGCGAACAGGTTAGTTTGGAGAAGAATGATCCGCTGTGGCAACCCCTAATCTGTTCCAAAATTCAAATGCTGATTTCAAAACATTTTTTAATAAAATGTTTATTATAAAATCACCAACACGCAATACATTATCAGCACTAATTATGATCTTGCAGTGGCCTGTTTACCGTAGCCAGTACCACAAATATGGATAAAATTAATGGGAGTTCTTTTTATTCCAGAATTTGTTTAGAGGGCAGTCTTTATGATGTCACAGATCATTTTATACTTGATAAAAATATTAATCATTTGTTGTTAAAGCTGCTGCTATGAGTTGTTTGGATCCTGCTTATTTTAGTTCATAGTGCTGCATTGTGAAGAAGATTTTAAACAGATCCTTCTATTGTGGGATAGATTTACCATACACAGATTTACCATATTCTACCAATGATATCCCATTGACACAGTACCATGTATGTACGTATGAAGTGGGAAGTGTACAAATGTCTGTTGTCAAGCAAACTGAACCACACTTTCCTCATTCCCCACCTCCCCACTTAATCTTTGTATTCAAATATAGATCTGTTCACCTCTCAAGTGTTACCATTATGGATTTATAAACATTAGTTCAACACGACGCTAATGAACCTATGCCTTTATGCTCTGTGTGTTTGTGAGAGTGTGTGTGTGCATATTGTCCAAAACAAAATCTACTGAGCCAACATAAAAGCATAAATACACTTGAAGTTAATTAAAGGTAGTTGAAGAAAGTTCTAAACAAAAGACTGTTAAACTGAGCCACGATAGTACTTAAAAAGATAATTACTACTACTAATTCTTTCAAATGCTAACTGATGAGTTAATATTTATAAGAAGTAACTAGTAACTATAAGTAATTACCTTGACCTTCAGACACCTGACAGCATATGTGGCTGCTTTGATTGACAAAGATCCATCCAAGATTGACAAATAAATCAACCAATGGCTTTTTGTTTGGCGCTTGCGTGGGTTTCCTCCTGGTGCTCCGGTTTCCTCCCACAGTCCAAAAACATGCAGATTAGGTGGATTGGTGAT
>JAOTRA010000036.1:2471760-2492741 GCA_026260255.1 Pseudolaguvia tuberculata | reverse complement strand
TCTATCTATCTATCTATCTATCTATCTATCTATCTATCTATCTATCTATCTATCTATCTATCTATCTATCTATCAAGTTACATTGATTTTTACATTTACTGCATTTTGCAGACAAACTTATCTAGAGTGATTTATATCTGAGCAATCAGGGGTTAATGGACCCTACTCAGGGTGCTCAACAGTGGAAATCAAAGCTGTGTTTTACAAAACAGTCATTCATCTTCTTACCCGCTTATTCCCTAATTCTTACCCTAGACCATTCACACACACATTCACTCCTATGGGCAATTTAGAATCGCCAAGCAACCTAATGTACATCTTTTTGGACTGTGGGAAAAAACCAGATCACCCAAAGAAAACACATGCAAGCGCATAGAAAACATGGCCCGGGAATCAAACCCTTGACCTTTTTGTTGTGAGGCAATCATGCTAAGCACTGCACCACCACATTGTCCCAATGTGCCACCACTTCTACTAAAAACACTGAGTTGTCAAAGAAAATCACATGAAATAACCCCAGGTTTGATTTTGGGATAGGGGAGTTTGCATGTTCTCCTTATGCTTGCATGGTTCCCTTCCACAGTCTAAAAATGTTTACATTAGGTTGATTGATGACTCTCATTTGCCTATAGAAGTGAGTGTGAGTGTGTGTACCCAGCCTGTCTTTCACCCTTCAGGCTGGGGTAGACTCCAGATTCCTGTGACCCAGAATTAGGGAATAAGGAGGTATAGAATGTAATGTAATGTACAGAGGATAAATGAATGAATGAATTAATATGTTCCCTAATCCAACTGCTACCCTATTCTTAACCAAGCAATATTCCTACATTTAAACACAGTGTTTGTGCTTTACCCTTCTGTATGAAAATACAGACTTGGAAGCCATCCCTTTTCAGTAAAGGCTAAAGGGGGCATTTGGGGTATTATCACTAGGCTCATTATTATTAGATGAGCAGAAGATGATATAGTCATAAAATATTAAATATCATAATCCTCTAGTGTGTGCACAGAGACTGTAATTTCATAGCAAAGTATATGTGATTCCCTGGAGAATAAGTGTGACTATATACTCATTAGGAAAATGTATGTGAGCAGGAAATAACTACTTAAACCACGTGTCTACAGTATGTGTGCGAGTGTGTTAATTGCCCTGACACACCCTATACATTGTCATCTCTAAGCTGTTTGAAGGTTTTTGTCCATTGTCAGTGCAGTTTTTTTTTTATCTTTTCAAAGTGTCTGAATTTTAATTAATAATCTTTTCCCCTATGACAATCCTGCTTTTGAACAAGATAGATCACAGAACATCTCAACTGGACAGATGAGGACGAATACACCATGATTTTGAATTATATATCACGTTGCATCGTACAAGCAATCATGGATGAGGGGAACATGTCAGCATGACATGAAAGACTGAATTCTAGAGAGAGAGAAGCTGAGATAGAAGCACAACACTGGGAGGAGGCTTTGTGTTGACTGGGTTTCGACTTTTTTAATGTGATGAGCTGTCCGTCAACATGAGTACATACTTGTGACGTTTCTTTGACCCGTTATTTTTTAATAATACAAAAAATAGGAAAATTAATTATGGAGGCAAACAGGTATAGAAGTTGATGATAGAAACAGCTTCAATATAAGTCAAAGACTTTGATTTAAGTCTTATAAAAAATTGATAAAACAGCATTGGTCGATTTTAAAACATTTTTACTGCAACAATAACTATATTACACTACAATTATTTTAGCTGTATACTAAAATTTACTGAACAGTCTGAATAATTGACTATAAGTCATTGTTATGGATAGGACATGGGTAGTTCTGACTCAAATGGTTAAGGCGCTGAGTTGTTAATTAAAACACTGGGAAGACCTGAGTTCAAGCCCTACCACCACCAGTCAGCCACTGTTGGGTCACTGAGCAAGACCCTTCATGCTAGCAAGACAAAGTATGGAGTGACTGGACTGCCATCTGCAAGATTGGGGTTAGTCCAAACAACCTGCCACTGATGGGCCCTAAACCCCCAATTGCTTAGTTGTATGATAGAGATAAATGTAAGTCACTCTGGATAATAGCGACTGCCAAATGCCTTAAATGTGAATTTATCATAGTTGACCCTGCGCTCTGACCTCAACTTTCTTAGCGCTGCTCTTCAGACAAACTAATTTCATTGTGCTGTAAAGTGTATGTGACAACTAAAGACATGGACTTGATGAGTATTGCCCAAGTGTTTATACAAAAATTTACTTGTTATGTTCAGACACCAGAACAGCAATTAGTGTTACACATCTTTATTTGAGATCTGTCTTGTTGAACCGCAGTGGCAATAGGCACCTTTTTATTGTTTTGGGGTTTTTTTTTACTTGTAGTTATAAACAGAATTTCACTGCATGTTGTACTATATGTGGTCTGTATGTAATAAATAAATTATGAAATTTGAATTTGAATATAAGCTACAGACAATGTTTAGATTGCAGAATTCGAGGTCATCTGAGCTGCCTTAGAGCATGCTGTAATGGAAATGATGGCCGTGTGTTGTAGAGGCAGCTGACCCTCTGTTCTAAATTCATCTCAGCAGCGGTGAGATCTAAGAAGGTTTACGTGCCGTACGGATTAACAGTTCTCCGGCTGCTTCCGCTGATTTCAACCCTGGCGTCAGCACCAGGGGCTCCCATCACTCCCCCTGTGGCTGAGCATTGCAGCTGCTTTAGTTTGTGTCCTGCAGGGCCGGACATGGCAGATGTTTGCATTCTTTTCACCATGTCGTCAGAGTGGAGCCCAAATGTCACTGCTTGTGCCTGTTGACGTGCAAATACGTATATGGAAATTAGATTTGATGTGTTAATACGCAGTTGCATTTTGGAAAAGTGTGAGAGGAAGTATGAAAGGATAAATCATTAAAATATTGCTTGATTTTTGTTGCACAGGTTTTTCCAACTCTAACATGAACATTCCAGGAAGAGAGGAGCAAGGCCCTACCACATCATCAACACAGCTACAGGACAAAAACGCCAATCACCGCACATCCTCGCCCAACTCTCCTATACCTGCCCCCGTGGAGAATGGCAACCAGATCTCTAGTGGTAATCTCCAAAATGTCGCTTTCTGTATAAACAGGCATATGTGTTTTAATTAGCTTTCACTGCTTATCATAGTCACGCTGTTAAAAAGGCGGCTTTAAAGTAGTCTCCCAAGTGTCTGGTGTCTTTCAAAGACAAATCACAAAATGGACAGAAAACTGCATTTTTCTTAAATTAAAAAAAATATATACATAGTAATGATTAGAAATTATGAGAGCTATTTTCTGAATGAAAGACTTACCAAAAGGGAATGTTTAAGCAGGCACATAACCACTCAGTGTAACCTTGAACTAGTCGACCATGACACATGGGGGAGGGAGATTCCCAACCATGAGAAGAATAAAGGGGGTTGATCCTGAAGATATTATAGAGGGAGTCCACCATTAGTCTGAAAGGCTGTGTAGTTGATAAGCTGCCCCATTGAGACATTAAACCACCTGGGAAGTCTCTTTATCTTTCCCTCTGCCAAACACACACTCCATCTTACACTTATTTAATTTGCTTTTTTGAAGGTAGTTTTTTGTGGTTTTTCATTGATGAGATTGACATCACAAGCACCAATAGGTGATAATTCTGTCTGTTTCAACAGGCATGTTAGAGGATGAGGGACATCACAAGTCAATTACATCTACCGCTTCCACGCTACACCGACATATGGACAGTCACCACACTCAGGTAAACTCAGATGACTTGAAGGGGTAGAAGGGGTCTTCTGGTGGCACAGGTAATGAAAGTAAAAGCTGAAAGTTCCATGTCCTTGCAGACTCAGCACTTTGCCAAATGAGTTAAAGGGGAAATGATCTGGAGATTATGTTTACCAGGATATCACCTCATGTACAGTGGAGAAGCGCCAGTGCCACAGATCCTCGGGCCAAAGATATCACTTTGTCCCTGTTCTGCATCTCATTGTATCACTGTGTGTGTGTGTGTGTGTGTGTGTGGAACTGGCTGATGCCTGCATTCTATTAAATTTTAATGAAACAACAAGCAAGGAGGTTTCCACCTGATTGCCAATGCCATTGCCTTTCAGACGTTTACTTTCTGAAACAAAATAGGAAAAATTGGTAATAAGCCAAATTATTAGCAAAAGAAATTCTTATGGTTACTGGTGCAGAAAAGATTATTGAAAAATCTTTTTAAAACTAATTTAAAGTAAAACATTAATAGTAAATTAAAAACACTAAAATGTAAAATGTAAAAACAGCTGGAAACAGCAGGAAATGTTGATTTGGGCAAAAGATAAACAGAAATTATACTGGGTTTTTTCATGTTTTTTCTGACTATTTTATCATGTAATGTTTAACATATAAGACCTTATTTTTTACAATAAGAATAAATAATATTTTATGAGTGAAAGATCAGAACGGGAGAAAGGCCATCTTGTCTCATCACATCATCCCATGCGTGCATGCTGCACCTTTATCAGAGCTGGACGCAAGTACAATATTGAGGCTATACTTTAACATCTGGTGCCTGGGATTACGTGACACATATAAGGTGACAGGTGTCATAAATCACATGTACTTGGTAGCCAGCATTGTCAGATAAACACCTAAATCATTCTAAGCAAATGTTCACTGTCTGTTGGCTAAGAGATTGGCTTAGATATTCAGCTATGACATTTATGATATGCGGTATGCCGCACTTCCTCCACTGAGCTGTCACATGTGCAGAGAGTAACAGGAATAATACTATTAAAATGCTCAGGCCTTAAACAAATATTGATCATTGTAATGACTGTAGTGATACACAATACACACTACATTGTTTCCCTCTTATTAGAAAACTAAGAAGAAAACTGGTCAGTATGTATTCATTGTTATATTATGCATTCGGTGTTATGTATGTGGGGAGAAGGGAGATGAGAGGGTTTTATTTTGTCAGCATATAATGTCGCTGTTCCTCCCCCTGCTGTGGCAATCACATTATGCAATATCTGTCAAACCTTAATGACTTATGAATATGTTTAATATATAGTTCATTTTAGTCTCCCTGGCATTTAAAAAGTGTAGTAAACCCACACTTGCTAGTGAATGTAACAGGTCTGCTGAGCATTTGTCATTAGCCATAATTGCTTCCGTTGCTGTAGGGGAGAAGTGATAATTTTCCATATGAGACTCAACATAGAAAACAAAAGTGATGGTTATCTAGCAGCAAATAAAATGCCGTCTTAGTCTACATTCACTTTTTAAAATGAAAATCTTCGACCCTTCATATCAAAGCTTACCAAAACCGATGGGGATATGTTGTGAGTCCCATGACAAGTGATATCTAACCCCTTCCTGCTTCTAGGAACACTTGGTGCCACTGGTTCTACAGTTACAGCTCCCATTCAACTCTCAATCCCCTTGTTCTGTCACATGATATGGCCATTTGTCACATGACTGCCTGGAAACCAGGAAGTAAGCAGAGTAGTAGAGCTAGTGTCATGGCCATAAAAGCCATTTTAAACAATAAACAGGCTATACATATGCACTCGTCTCCTGCACTTTAAATAAAACTTTAATTATTTAAGTGGCAAATGAAATATTCACAGGTACAGAATCTCCTCCACAAAGAAAAGAGATCTACACTCTAGCACTCAGAAATCGGACACTGTGTTTACTAAGCTGCATACGCAAGGTTGCATAGGCTTATTTCTTCCCTACTAGAGCTCAGAGCTGGTAACTTTACACTTGTCTTTGAGCTCAACAGTCTGTGCCAGGAACAGTTACGCAGACTATTTACAAAACCAAATAAACTTTACAAGTTTTCAATTAAGTTTTTATTACAATGACTCTTTTTCCAAGTTAGCAGGTTATTTATAATCATACTGTTCAATTACAGTGTAACGATAGTAATAACACATTAAAAGAACTAGCTCATACGTCAGTTCTAAATCTCTACTGTAGCTACGGCAGGTTGACGGAATAAAAGCCAGATGGCTACAGAGATATGCTCTCTCCATAACTCAACTTTAACCTCAACAGAGGTCGACTCCAGAAGGACACACGAGCCCTGAATGTCCTTATGGCACTTGGAGGCAGGAAATGGCCTCTTAATGCATATGTCGTTTCCCTTCTGGCACATGGTCATCATATTTCAATAACCACTTTGTGCCACATGTCATTTTGTACATCACTATCTATTGAATATTGAGCTGCTACAATATTGATAAAATATTATTTATATGTATCACTATGTATTTATGTGGGTGTGGGTGTGGGTGTTGGTGTGTGTACTGTGTAAATAGATATATAAATTTGTAGTCTTTCTGTACTGTGTGTGTTATCGATTGGGGAACACACTGTTCCCACAGCCAGAAAACAGGTTGTTCAGCCTTTCAATTTGCACAAACAGTTTGAGGAACAAAGTGTTTCCATTCATCTCTTTGACTAATTGAGGAATCTCATGTTGCCTGAGGAGTCAACTGTTATGAAAGATTGCAAATTCGTGCACTTGATGACCCTGTCAGATAAGACTTTTAGTAATAGATTCTAAAATGTTTGCTTTAGTTTGTCTCATTGTGATAGACGTTTGCTCATTGGATGACCACTCGTTCACATCTCTTTCACTAACCTTTACACTCGGAACAGCACAGAACCAGGTTTAAACTCGAATCCATGGCAGTACAAATGACCTCAGTTGACTACATATGTTTCAATATCAATGTCTACTAGTGTTTCTAAACATCCTTATTTACTCACAATGTGTGACAGGTTCTCTATTTCTTCTCTCTTTCAGAGGGGGCATCTCAACTTCTCTCCCTTTGGTGCAGGGGCAGCGCTTTAGCCCAAGCATGGCCATAAGTCTGTGTAGGGACAGGGTGAGTCTTTCTGTAGCTTCTTCAACGTTTTCTTGATTTTCATATGAAACTGCAGCTCTGTGGGCTTTTCATTGTTTGTGTTGAAATGAACTCGAGTCTACGTACAGTCTACTGTAAATCACTGATTTGCCATTTAGCGTTTTGGTGTACTTGAAAGACAAAATGTTGAGGTTGATTGTAGAAAATGACATTTTCAAATAAACTTGCTAACATACTTTGCATAAACCATAATGTTTCAGTTCAAGTATACAGAAAATCAACCCTTAACACAGCGCCACAGCGGATCGCTCCACACTACCCTGTCCTCTAATTCTGCCTCTTACACCCCAACTACCTGCATATCTTCCATCACCACATCCATAACCCTCTTTATAGGTCTTCCTCTTTTCTTCCTGCCCGGCACCTCCATCCTCAGCATTCTTCTACCAATATACTGCATTCCTTTGCACATGTCCAAAGTATAACATTAAGCACTGCACCTATTGCAAATATTTTTATAAAGACAACCTAGTCATGTGATCACTATACCTTTTTTAATTGTTATAAAAATAAATACAGGTTTTTTTTAATTTGTTTTCTTGCTTGTGT
The DNA here is from genome assembly GCA_026260255.1 of Pseudolaguvia tuberculata. Classification (NCBI taxonomy): domain Eukaryota; kingdom Metazoa; phylum Chordata; class Actinopteri; order Siluriformes; family Sisoridae; genus Pseudolaguvia; species Pseudolaguvia tuberculata. Next base: position 2,485,268 of record JAOTRA010000036.1, on the reverse strand, counting down.
TCTATCCATTCCTACTCCTGTTTTCTTTTTTGTGCCAATGATTTATTTGCGTTTGTGATGAAAACCTTTTCTTCACTGCTATGCTGAATATCTACTGAGCCTTAATTAAGTAATTACATAAACTGTCATTTTCTACCAAATGCATTCTAATGTTTTCTATCTGTGGAGAACAGAGTACAAAAGCTCAAACATAGAATTAGTTGTAAATTTCACATATATGTAGTGCACTTCCTTTTTGCGGTGTTTCCCTAGTATTGTGAGTGCCAGCAATGTTTCAATAAATCCAACACTATCGTTAGCTGTGACCAGCTATCCAAACAAGCTGGAGCAGAAATACTTGCTAATGGCATTAAACAAACAAACAGACACACAATTGCTGAACTATTATGTTGCCAGCTTGGGTTTCTGCTACTAGTATAGTAATAATGTAATAATTGCATAGTAATAATGGTTCTCCGTGGACATTCCACATTTGACCAGAAGCAATTTTTTCCACCATTCATTTATTCATTCATTCATTCATTCATCTTCTTACCCACTTATTCCCAAATTTAGGATCACGGGGGTCTGCTGGCGCCTATCCCAGTGCACATAGGGCAAGAGGCAGGGATACACTCTGGATGGGTCGCCAGTCCATCTCAGGGCAACACATAGACAAACAACCATTCACACCACACATTCACTCCTATGGCCAATTTAGAATAACCAATCCACCTAATCTGCATGTAATTGAACTGTAGAAGGAAACCGGAGTACCCGGAGGAAACCCACGCAGACGCTGGGAGAACATGCAAACTCCGCACAGAAATATCCCTGGCCCGGACCTTCTTGTTGTGAGGCGACCGTGCTATCAACTACACCACGTGTCACCCTTTCTCCGCCAAAATTAAATAAACTTATTTGGCATTAGAGTATAAACATTTTTGTGAATTTCATATGTGATGAAGAAGTTGTTGCTCGAATTTCTATTGGTAGTCGCTGCAACTCTTTTCATAGTCGCATAACCATTTTTCAACTTTGTTGCATCATTGAACACGTCCACATCTAGGATGCCAAAGTTCAACACAACAGTTTGTGACGATTGGGAAGTGGCTAGATCTTAATGAATTGCTAATTGGTTATGTGCGAGTCGCTATATGTTGAATGTTTCCTGGTAATGGTGTGTGTGTGTGTGTGTGTGAGTGTGCGCGTGTGTGCACGTGTGTCTATGAGTGCAGACCTCAAAGTAATTTCAAGAACTACAAAGCTGCTGCTGCTGGTCAAATAAACATGACCTTTAAACCTTAACTGCTCACTTCGGCAAAAATGAATAGATAAATTGAGAATTATTGACTTATGCTTTTTTTTTTTTTTAAAGATAAAGGTTTTGATAGATCAGAGATTTTACTAAGCTGTTCTTTTGTTTGGCAACATGTAAAATAATTTCACCTTTTCTACTGTGAGTGTGAGAGTCTGTGGAAATGCTTTTATTTTTTCCTCTGCTACTGTGGATATTAAATATATTCATCTAAAGGGCAATTGAGGACAGTCAAAGTCCAGGACAATCCGTTTCCATGTGACCTGATACTTACTTGTGGGAACAAACTCTTACCTGCAGAGTAAACGTATTACTCATCTCTAGAATTAATAATCGGAATAATATTTATAATTCTTACACAATTACACAGATATTTGTACATCATAGATTATATTTGTTAAGCAATGTCCTTGAAATACCATATAACATCAAACAATTTTAAACACATGAATGTCGCCTTGATAACATTATCAACATGCATAACACTTTTGAGCATTCCAAGGGTAAATTCCTGCACACTTTATCTCCTGTTGACTTACCTGAAGATAAATAATAATAATAAAATAAGTGATCTTTAAAAAATTCCGGAACAAAGCTTTAATCTGCGTCTCTAAAAATAAAAATTATAATTGGTATTTGATTACACCAGAAAAATTGAATTTTACCGAGTTTAAGCAATGTTGGAGTTTACCACAAAAATAAAAGAGTTTGCAGATTGTACTTTGGGATTTTAATCACACGATGTCTGTAAAAATTCCAGAACCCACTGTTTTTCTGCTAACTCTGCAGTCCTCCGTGAATTCAAAACAATTCTGAATGTCTGTGATTGTCTTTTTTTTTTGACAAAACGTTTCCTTATGTACATTTACAACCTGTAATCTTGAGGCTAAAAGTAGCACTTAAGTGGCTGAAATATTTACAGTTACAGTTTGGCAGATGCTCTTATCCAGAGCGACTTGTATTTGGTCTCTTTTTTTCACTACTGAGAAATTGTGGGTTAAGGGCCTTGCTCAAGGGCCCACAGTGGTTGCTTGGTGGAGATAGGATACGAGCCTCGGTCTTTCTGGTATTAGTCAAATACCTTAACCACTAGGCTACCACTTCCCACACGAATTTAAAATTCGGATTGTGTCAGTCAAACAATTAGAACTTCACAAACTACAAAATTACTAGCAGTAAAATCAGCTGCGATGTTATTACAGTTGTAGAACTCAACAAATCAGCCATGATTATTCTACTCGTTATTCTACTGTTCATTAAGAGCTGTTTATATGTAAGAGTAAGAGTCTGTTAAATTTAGATTTATTTAGAAACATTTTGAAAAATAGATTTATTAATTTAGGCTAAGTGTGACTAATGAAATGTATACATTCAGATAAATGTAAAAAGACTTCCCCTATTAGCCAATCACTTTGTGTATAGTTAGTAATAATAATTAGTAATAATGTGTAATTTATAACTTTATAAATATTCCAGTGAGTTCCATGTAAGTACTTTATATCTGTTTTGTAATCACGATCTGTGAATTTTTCTGAAGACACAAACTAATCCTCCTTAACTGAAGGTACTTGAACTGACACGCCCTCTTAAAATAGTACTAATACTAGAACTTTTTTTTCCACATACTGTAAGTATTTATAGTAACACACCAGCATTTTTATTTTTTTTATAACCGTTGCATTTTCACTAAACGCTGCTTTGCAAAATATATTTTGGGGCGGCTAGCAAGAAGGCCTGGAGTTTGGATGTTCTCCCCGTGCCTGCATGGGTTTCCTCTGCATCCTCTGGTTTCTTCCCATCATCCAAAAACATGCACGTTAGGTTGATTGGTGAGTCAAAATGTGCGCTGGGATGGGCACCAGCAGACCCCCGTGACCCTGAATTAGGGAATAAGTAGGGTAAGAAGATGTATAAATGAATGATGGAGATCTATTTTATGTGTAGCTGTGCATGCGAGTGCACAGTGCACAGCTTTAAATACTATTGAAGAGAATGACATGCAGAATGCAAAATTGATGAGAAGGTGAATATACAAGTTAACTTCCATCGGTTTCTGAATAAGTTGAATTGAGTTGTGAATCATGTAGTCTGTTCATTTTAATATGAAGGTAAGGCTAATGTCCTTTTCACCTTTCCACATGGTGACATTTAGGGATAAACCTCATCAAGCAGCAGTCAAAGGTTATATGTAAAAGGATTCTTCATTCTTCTATGCAAATATGAAGGATTTTACGCCTGATTTTGCTGTTTATAATAAAACTCTGAAATCTTCTATGCATTAATTATTCTGTTGATCAGATAAGCAGTTTATTCCTAAGCTATGTTCATGTTGTGCCGTATATAAGTTAGGCATGTGCATGTCACTGGCTTGACAAGGGTAGACACTCCTTGTGCATCTGTGGTGACACAACCCACAGGGGAGTATTGATCACATTAGAATTGCTAAAAAAAAATGGAATATTCCATCAGTATGGTGTCAATGATCTAAGGACCCCTGTTGATTATTCATGAAATGCGATTACATGGACCATTCCGGTTAAATAAATAGTTGTCAACGAACCAAGGACTTTAAATTGATGTGTGTGATCTCGATGTCCCTGTGTTTTTTTTAATACAGGATAAGAGACACGTGAATAAAAGATTTGGGTATCCTCTAGCTCTCTATGCGTGCCCTGGATTTCAGAAATACACCATTATTTTTCTGTACTCGTGACAATATGTTCTTGTATTAGTCTTTGCATACAGGTTTAGATTAGATAAGGAAAAACATCATAGATGTTCTAGTTGCCCAGTTTTTTTAATGGTTCTTGCAGAGGTACCTAGGCTGTAACAGTACTGTTCTCAAGTTACCCTAAATTTCAATAATATATCTCAAGTTACAGGACAAAACTCTTTGAATCCTGGGCCATGCAGGTTTTTTTAACTTAACTATGATATTAATTATTTATCTGCACATTGATGGATTAGGTCTTTGCTTATGGTTTTGCTTGTATATAAATCAATTTTTGCTCATACATATATTCATGGTTAATTTATGTAGATATACGGAATTTAGCCAATTCAAGTCAGGCCTTGCAAAATGGCTAGCACAGTGTCTCGGAGCTATTGTATCTTCCAGTCAGGCTACCAAAGGTCAAAACCTCACTAGTATGTCTCACAAGAGTGGAAAATATGTATTCTAATGTTCTTTGTATTGTTTCACAAATTTATTTTGGTACATGTTTGTTTTTGTCTGATGTATACAATATTTCTGTGACCCTCTGGATCTGTTGCTCATCAATTTCTCGAAGGGTATTTAGGAATTAAGACACATTGCACTGACGACCGCCGATTATTGGGTAGAGGTCTTTCTGTGCGTTTTTCATGTTTTCTAGGCGCTTGTGTGAGTTAATTTCGGGTACTCTGGGTTTCCTCCCATAGTTCAAAAAGATTGATTGCCCATAGGAGTGACTGTCTGTGGTTGTTCATCTATGTGTGACCCTACGATGGGCTGGTGACCTGTCCAGGATGGGATAGGCAAACCGCGTGAGTCAGGGATTAATCAGGATAGAAGATAAAGGAATGAAGCAGTTCTGATCCAGATATTTAGAACTATTCAGGTTTAAATAATTATGCAAGCTTTTTAAAGTCATATATTTCTATAAATAGTATAGTATTACTTTTTCAAACATCAGTTACTTTGTGTCCTCCTTGTGATATTCATTGAAATGTATTATAAATGTAAACCTGAGTATCTTTTAAGTATTCTGCTTTTGTGCTACACTCATTAAAAGGAAATGTTGTTTCCCAATCTTTCCTAGGATATCCAGCGTTTCTGTGTGGGGAAGAAACAGGTTTCTACATTTCAGGAGCTTTTTAGACGGAGGAGGGATGTTTGTGATGGACAGAGTGACTGGCAGAATGCATGGATCCACACGCAAAACTCACCCATCTTACTGACAAAGCACAAATGAAATAGAACCAAGAAAAGTTCTCACTAAAAAAGTGGAACCTCTGCTGATCTGTCATCCACAAAGCAGGAAATCGATTGTCTCTCTACTTTTTGCTGTCTGTTTTTTTCTTTCTCTCTAATCTTTCATGATTTGGATGAGGCATACGAGAATCTCTTAACTGTCTCTCAGGACAGGCACAAAATATTATGGAACCCAAAGGACATACTGCCATGTCACATGTCCCGGTGACCTTCTGTCTTTTACAATTCTACAGCTGTCAGATCTGAATGCAGCGTGGAAGAAAGACCAATTGAGTCTCTACATTGTATCAAACTGATGCTGGCTGTTTCAGTGATTTCTGTTTCATCAGTTTGTTAAAAGGCGGTACTGATTGGATTTTGGGATTCAGGCCTGGGCAACAGACCTTTCTACAGTTTACATAACAAGTCCCACTTTGTAAACTGTGTCTTTACTTCAGGTTCAGTGACGCAGCTATGTCTCAGCTCTTTCAGGTGCTTCTGAGTCTCACCTTCAGAGGTCAGGGGCATTAAACATAGGGTTTGTTAACCTGTTGTAAACTCTCAATGATTTCCTGCGTGCACTTTCATTTGACACAAGCACCAGTTTCAGCTGCAAAGCACAACAAAGTCAAAAAAGTCAAATATATTGCACACTTAGTGGCAACACAGACAGACTAAAAGAAAATCAATGATACTTAAAATATGTAAAACAGACTTTTCTCCATTTTCTCGCAAGCAAATGGAACTAATCAACTAGAATCAACATTCAGTAACGTTACCCGATTTTAGTGGTTGGGAGAAATCCATGCCTGTGTGGTGGAAGTTGGCCAATTTACAGCACAAACAGTGCATTGTGTCAGTAATTGTACAGGGATGTGTATGTGTGTGGTTTTTCTTTCTTACATTCTGTACTTAGCATATAGGCGTGACTTCTGTCTGCTAGCTAAACATAATGCAAAAAAAAAAGGAAAGAAAACTGTCAGGTTACAGTTACTTGAACTCTGTGTCATCTCTGGTCTTGTCATTTATTTTTAATTAGTATGAGTAAATACCGTCTCAAAAAAGCGTAAAAGCAAGTGTTCATTTTGTAATTTGTGTATAAACCTCATGCGGAATGAGGCATCGCTTTGTGTTTTTAATCGTCTAGGGCTCCACCTGGACTGGAGATGATAAACAGAATAATAAGTTTCACAGTTCCAATCATGGAAACTATTCAATCTATTGACATGACTGTAGCTTCTCTGCAATGACACTTAAATAGGTATGTATATCAAAATACACACTTCATCCAGTCACTGTTGTGAATTTTAAGATATTTTGCCATTTTGTGTGGGTTTTTCTTAATGTTTTTCATTTATTAACTGTTGTCATGTTATTTTATGTATTTTCTACTGACATGAATGAAATGAGGGCGGCATGGTGGCGGAGTGTACAGCACGGTCGCCTTACAACAAAAAGGTCCCGCGTTCGACTCCCGGGCTGGGGACCTTTCCGTGCAGAGTTTGCATGTTCTCCCAGCGCTTGTGTGTGTTTCCTCCGGGTACTCCGGTTTCCTCCAAAACATGTCCAAAAACATGCAGATTAGGTGGATTGGTGATTCTAAATTGTCCATAGGAGTGAATGTGTGTGTGAATGGTTGTTTGTCTATATTTTGCCCTGAGATGGACCAGCGACCTTTCAGGGTGTACCTCTGCCTCTCGCCCTATGTGCGCTGTCATAGGCGCCAGCAGACCAGCGTGTGAGATGATGAATGAATGAATGTATGAATTTTATTTATTTTAATACATAATGCCATCTTATTGATGATATGCTTGTCCCAATGGATGTACAGAATGTAAAAATGTAAAAATAAGATCATTCTTGTACTACCTGTAAAAAAAACAATAGCAATGACTAGAGTTTAATGTAAAACTGTTGGATTTTCCCCACACTGATTATTCATCTTTCTAGATTACGGAGACACTTTCTTTGCAGGACCACCACTGATATTTGTCCTTGGATTATTGTCTTTCTCAAGAACTCTGCTACTTACTATCTATAGGATGGAAATGATTTGGTGATTGTAAATGTATTTATAAAAATGATTATAAATTGTCATATTTATCACTAGAAAAGGGTGACACGGTTGTGTAGTAGACAGCACAGTCTTCCCGGATCAGGGAACTTTCTGTGCGGAGTTTGCATGTTCTCCCCGCACTTGCATGGGTTTCCTCTCGGTACTCCGGTTTCCTCCCACAGTCCAAAGACATGCACGTTAGGTTGATTGGTGAGTCAAAATTACCCATAGGAGTGAATGTGTGTGTTTGAATGGTTTCTTGTCTGTGTGGCCCTGCGATGGACTGGCGAACTGTCCAGAGTGTACCCTTTTTCACCCTTTATGTACTGGGATAGGCACCAGTAGACCCCTGTGACCCCGAATTAGGGAATAAGCGGGTAAGAAGATGAATGAATGAATGAATCATTAGAAAAGATTGTTTAACATCACAGTGTAACCTTCCAGATTTATCTCCATACGTCTGCTAAGGGATTAAATGAGAAAACAATAACTGCCAAATAACATTAACTCACACTGAGCTGTAACTTTGAAGGATACGTTTAAATAACAATAGCAGAATAATTCTCATGCCAGAGAGTTTATAAAAAAATCAAGACTAAATTTCAGACTGCGCTGAGTAATCAAATTGATGACTGGTGGCTGGGGGGTTCATGCCCTGGGGGTAAGGTAAGAAAAGTACAATCTGGGTTTCTCACAGATGTTACACACTGTACTGCTGAGCTTGTGACATGCGGGATAAAGGATGTTTAAGATAATCATTGGATGTTTGCAAGCAGAGTTCCTTTTTTGCAGGGTTCAGTGCAGATGATGTTTTTGTGTGTTTTTCCGAATCCAGATTCATTCATCATAATGCCTATCATTCCAATTGTACAGAAGAAACCCATTTTTACAGTATTGTTTAAAAAAATACCTTAGAGCATGAATAGCACACTACACAATTACTTTGTGTCTAGTGTCCTGCATTGTGATCAGACAAACATATCAATCGCCGTCTCATGTGGTGCTGTGGAGCTTTCCGGACTCCTGTGTGGACATTGTATTCTAGCCATGTAACGTGAATCCCCTGCCTTTAACTTAACACCAAAAAACCCATACTTTTTTAACAGGTCACTGGGGCAAGGTGTAATTTCAAAGAGGTAGAATTTTAAAAAATGAAGTCATTTGCAGTGTCCCAGACCAAAAAAGGCAGCTCAAGTTTCTGTGCTTGCTCGATCTCTCTAAACGCTTATTGTGTATTATTACATCAACATGGATGTCACTGCATTTCCTGTTTTTCCTTTTCATGTTATTTTTATGCATTACAGAATTCAATAATTGAACTATTGCTCATGCGTGTCTGTGAAAAACATATTTTGATTTAATTTAACATTTTATAAAATTTTCTGTACAGCAATAAAGCACAGATGTGCCCAAATCAGTGTCTGCTTTTCTTTCTTAAAGTAACTCTATGTCATTTGTAGAACTTGACATAATGTCCCTCAAATTATTGCAGTGCTAAAACAACTCTAACTAGACAAATTGTATTGCCGCTCTGTATGTTTATTCATTCATTTCTTTGCACGCTTATTCCCTAATTTGTGGTTACGGGGGTCTGCTGGCGCCTTTCCCAGCGCTCATAGGGCGAGAGGCAGGGATACACCCTGGATGGGTCGTCAGTCCATCGCAAGACAACACATAGACAAACAACCATTTACACACACATTCACTCCAATTTAGAATCACCAATCAACCGAATCTTCATGTTTTTGGACTGTGGGAAGATAGTACGGTTGAGGAGAGCAAAATTGATGAGTAAAATATAAGTGGAAAAGTATTAAGTATAGTGGATGAGAATAGAGTAAATTATAGCACAGTTGAGAAAAAGTATATTAGAGTATAGTATAGCAATGTATAATAGAGGAGAGTATAGTATACTTAATAGAAGAAATAAAGGATAAAGAATAGTAAGGGATAGTAAAGTGGAAATGACTAGAATAAATTACAATAAAGCATAGAAGAGCATAGAAGTGTAGGAGATTACAGTATAACTTTTTTGCCATCAAACATACACAAAAGGTCCTCAGCGGGAACCACAAACTTAACTGAGTGGCGTAGGGGTACGCAATGTCCACGAGCAACTTCCTCCTGTGAATAACTCGTCGGGCTTCAGTCCGATCACACAACACAATACAAAACAATGACTCGCGACGCGCTTATCATATATATAACCTTATGTAATGCGTCATCGTCCTAGAATCATTTAGTTTCCAGGACGACGACGCTACGGGAGGGGGCGTGGCCTAGTCAGCTTCCTTATATCACCCCCCCTTAAAGGATGCCTCCTGGTGTCCACCAGCATAAACATAAACAAAAAGAACACCCTACCTCTGCCAACACACAAAACAAAATTCACAGAGTAAAGCATGCAAGAACATGAGAGGTAGGCCGGCATGTCAAAAAAACCACAACACATGAACACTCCCCGGGCTGACGTTCAAAACAAAACCGATACCCAATACTCTGGAAAAACACCACGTAGTCAGCCAACAGTGCACACAGAGATAGCGGGGGTCCAGGACCCTGAATACTTCACAAAAAGGAGTGGGGTATGGTCAGGCCTCCATAATTATGCGACATGGTTCCCTAGTCTTGCACGCGGGGAACTTGGAAGGGACCGAAAGGGCCTCAATAGGGAACTCTGGAAGGACCAGAAGAAAGTTCAGAGGCCGGCGAAGATGAAACGTCAGGGACCGGCGAAGACAAAACTTCAGAGACCGGTGAAGATGAAACTTCAGAGACCGGCGAAGATGAAACTTCAGGGACCGGCGAAGATGAAACTTCAGGGACCGGAGAAGACAAAACTCCGTTTTCCATTTATTCAAAACACACAACACAATACAAAACAATGACTCGCGACGCGCATATTAACGCGTTGCCTTATATAATGCGTCATCGTCCTAGAATCATTTCGTTTCCAGGACGACGACGCTGCGGGAGGAAGCGTGGCCTAGTCGGCTTCCTTACATTGATCATTTTAAGGGAAAAATAACTAAGTTTTAAAATAAGTTGGGTTTAGGCCATGTTTACCACTGTATGAAATCCCCTCTTCTTTTTATAACAGTCTGCAAACATCTGGGGACTGAGGAGACAAGTTGCTCATGTTTTGGAATAGGAATTTTGTCCCTTTCTTGTCTAATACAGGCTTCTAGTTGTGCAACTGTCTTGGGTCTTCTTTGTTTCATCTTCCTCTTTATGATGCATCAAATGTTTTCTATGGGTCAAAGATCTGGACTGCAGGCTGGCCATTTCAGTACTCAGATCCTTCTCCTATGCAACCATGATGTTGTAATTGATGCAGTATGTGGTCTGGCATTGTCATGTTGGAAAATGCAGGATCTTCACTAAAAGAGACGATGTCTGGATGGGAGCATATGTTGTTCTAGAGCTTGGATATACCTTTCAGCATTGATGGTGCCTTTCCAGATTAAGCACTATAAACTGCCCATACCACACACACTCATGCAACCCCATACCATCAGAGATGCAGGCTTCAGAACTGAGCGCTGATAACAACATGGGTTGTCCTTGTCCTCTTTAGTCCGGCGACATGGCATCCCAGTTTCCCTAAACATTTGATTTGTCTGACCACAGTTTTCCACTTTGCCAGAGAAAACGCCTGCTCTTCTGGATCATGTTTAGATGTTGCTTCTTTTTTTACCTATAGAGGTTTAGCCAGCAATGGAGAATGGCACGGTGGATTGTGTTCACCAACAATGTTTTCTGGAAGTATTCCTAAGCCCATGTTGTGATTTCCATAACAGTAGCTATATGCAATGCATTGCAGTCTAAGGGCCCAAAGATCACAGGCATCCAGTATGGTCTTCTGCCTTGACCCTTACGCACAGAGATTGGATGATATTATGATTAGATATTAGATAATAATAAATTCAAACTCTTTGCAATATTTCTCTGAGAAACTACTTTCTGATATTGCATCAATATTTTACGCCACAGCCTAGGGGAATTGGTGATCCTCTGCTTATCTTGACTTCTGAGAGACACTGTCACTTTTATAGGCTCTTTCTATACCCAATCATGTTACAAATTGGTCCTCCAGCTGATTCTTTTTACGGACTCTTATTGCTTCCTGTCCCAACTTTTTTGGAATGTGTAGCTCTCATGAAATCCAAAATGAGCCAATATTTGGCATGGCATTTCAAAATGTCTCAGTTTCAACATTTAATTTGTTATCTATATTTTATGCAGAATAAAATATTGAAATTTGAAAATTCATTGCATTCTGTTTTTATTCACTTGTAAAAGTTTATTCAAATGTTTGTTGGAATTGGGTTTGTAGTGGAGTATAGTATAGTATAGTATAGTATAGTATAGTATAGTATAGTATAGTATAGTATAGTATAGTATAGTATAGTAACGTGTAGTATTTTTTTGCCATTCTGCAAATGAGCAGCATTCCAACACATATTATGCATTCCTTATCCTCTGAGCTACTACTTTGTAATCATGCGACATTAATTTTACAGAAATGAATTCTATTAAATTAATTAATGCTGATTAAGCCAAGCGCCAAGGGTGCATACCGAAACCTGTTCATCCCATAATAATTCAATAATTTTCAAGTCAAATGGTTGCTCAGTGCTAAATTTCCCCCACACACTAGAAATATGAAGCTGTATGTCTTCTATCCTATCCCTATTAAATCATGATATAATGAACATCAGAAGCGTTAAGACAAAATAATACTAATACAGCATATAAAGCTCATTCTATCTAAAAAAAAAAGCAGTTTACAAAAGAATCACATAAAACTGAGATATAAGTTTGATAATCATTCCTCTGCTAGTTTCTGGCCATTTAATGTGCACTAAATGCAGATTCCCCACCCGTGTTTAAATTACACAATTTTCTATCTAAGTATATAACACATGTAATAACATTCAAACCTATTCAAGTTTTAAGACCGGCAAGGGTTCAAACAAGACAATGATTTATAATTGAACAGCTTCAATCAAAGCTTCTTGCTGTGTTTAGTGGGGTGTTTCTCAGTGTCACCCGTAACCTGTGATTTTACCGCGTCAGATCAGCAGATTTCACGTGGGCATGTACACAGTACACAGCAGATTAAGATCAGACCTTCTAGACATCCTGTCTGTATTACAAGAACAGAAAACATCTTAAGTCCTGGCATGGTTTGTAGCTTGTGGGATAATGAAGGAATGTAGAAATGAACTAGGATTGTGTGTGTGTGTGTGTATGTTTACTGTTCAACACTGTTGACCACGTGCACTTCCTTGTGATTACTCTTTCATCTGAAACATAGCCCCAGTTCAATAAATCACATAATATACCACAACATGTGAAATAAAATATAGATGCTGCAGAAAACCATCCTGTTAGCTGCAGTAATGATATACATGTCATCTATACTGTGTGTTCACAAATTCCTTTTCTTTATGAAAATAGGTGGAAATAGAATCTTTATGGTAATAAAATGAGGGTAGGGTAGTGATTAGAATGGTTGCCTCACAGCAAGAATTTCTCGGGTTTGATTCTCAGGCAAGGGGTCTTTCTGCACGGGGTTTGCATGTTCTGCTTGCGCATGCTTGGGCTTTCTTGCCACAATCCAATCAATGTCCATTATGTTGATTAGTGATTTTTTTAGGAGTGGGTGTGTGTGGTTGTTCGTTCATGTGAGGCCCTGCAATGGAACTTGAATCTGACAGGGGTCTTTCTGTGTGAAGTTTGCATGTTCTTCCTGTACTTGCGTAGTTTTACTCCAGGTGCACATGTTTCCTTCCACAGTCCAAAATGTATATGTTAGGTTTAACAAAAGAGATGATCAAGTGTAAAGTCACCGTGAATATAGCCAGGGTACTGGTATGGTGTTGTTCAATAATAAATATTAATTCATTCATCTTATTCATCTTATAACCACTAATTCTTGCACATGAGGCAAGAGTCAGATTTACACCCTGGTCAGGTCATCAGTCAATCGTAGGACCACACATAGATGAACAACCACACACACTCGTACATACTCCTATGGGCAATTTAGAATCATCAATCAACTTAATGTAGATGATTTTTTGGACTGTGGGAAGAAAATTATTTATACAGAAAGAACCACTGTCTGGGAATCGAACCTGGGACTACAAGAAAATCTTATTATTTACAGGAAGATTTGAAAAAAATTATAAAATAAA
>JAOTRA010000036.1:2386430-2404013 GCA_026260255.1 Pseudolaguvia tuberculata | reverse complement strand
ACACACACACACACACACACACACACACACACACACACACACACACACACACACACACACACACACACACACAATTACTCCTATGGGAAATTTAGCATCACCAATCATGTGATCATGTGAATCATGTGCATGTTTTTGGACTGTGGGAGGAAACGTGTAGAGCAGATGCAAACTCTATACAGTAAGCCCACAGCTGCTTAGTGTTTATCACAGTTGACTCACAGCAAGAAGGCTCTGGTTGCAGGGGCCTTTCTGTGCTTGCATGGTTTTTTCCAAGTACTTTGGTTACCACCCACGGTCATGTGTGTATGTGTGTGTGTGAAGGGGCGGGAGGGGGGTGTTTCGTCTATGTGTGGCCCTGCAATGGATAATGAGCTTCCCAGAGTGTAGTCCTCCGGCCTTTCACTCATCAGAAAGCTGGGATCGACTCGAACAGACCCCAAAACACCAAATTAGGGAATAAGCAGGTATAGAAGATGTATTCATTAATAATATTAGCTATTCCTTCTGAGTTTTATTGCCATTCATTTTTTGTGTTGTTATCTGCATGTAATCTATCTTCAGCATGGTTTCACCTTGGAAGCCAGGAGGGCCTGATGGTCCCATTTCACCCTTTACCCCCTTATAGCCAGGTGTGCCAGGTTCACCCTGGATAAAGCAAAATACACAATTATAAAATATTTGGTAAAACATGTGCTCTATATATATATATATCTGCAAAAAGTTGATTTATTTCACTATATTGATTATAACTGACAACTAAAGAAAAGTCCAAGTCCATAATCTCATAAAATTAGAATATTACTTAAGACCAATACAAAGAAAGGATTTTTAGAAATCTTGGCCAACTGAAACATATGAACATAAATAGTATGAGCATGTACAGCATTCAAGACTTAGAGCTCCTTTTGCCTGAATTACCGCAGGAATGCGACAAGGCATGAAGTCTGTGGCACTGCTCAGGTGTTATGAAAGCCCAGGTTGCTCTGTTAATGGTCCACAGCTATTCTGCATTGTTGGCATCTTACTCGCATCTTCCTCTTCACAAAACCCTAAAGCTTTTCTATGGGATTAAGGTAAAGCGAGTTTGTTGACCAATTAAGAGCAGGAATACCAGTTACAGTTACAGTTAACCATTTGGCAGACACCCTTATACAGAGCAACTTGCAACTGAGCAATTGGGGCTTATGGGTCTTGCTCAGGGCCACCCAGTGGTGGCTTGGTGGTACTGGGAATCGAACACTGGTCTTTCTGGTGTTAGTCCAACACCTTAACCACCAAGCCACAACTTCCCACCGTGGTCCTTTGAAGATATTCTAATTAAATGACTAGCAAATATATACAACATACAGTATATATATTGTTGATGTATATGCATTTTGCACTCAACTCAACTTACAGGTAGGCCAGTAAAGCCTTTATCGCCTTTTAAACCCTGAGTACCCTGTATGCCTGGGAAGCCTTTGTCTCCTTTCTCCCCTTTAAGTCCAGCATTACCTGGAACCCCGGCTGGACCTGGAGCACCAGACTGCCCTACAAGTGTAATCAAAGGAGTAAAAAATTACCCACTTATATCATCCACTAGATTTATTGATTTAATTAAATTTAACAATATGTCTCTTATAACACTGTCAAAGTATGCCAGAAAAAGTTTACCTGGCTCTCCAGGCTCCCCCTGAACTCCTTTATCCCCTTTAGGTCCCTCCATTGATGGCCCCGGTAGTCCTCTTTCACCAGGTCGACCCTGAACACCTTGGAATCCAGGCAGTCCTTTTTCTCCTTTAGTTCCAGGAACTCCAGGGCTTCCAGACATGCCAGGGGGACCTGGGTTGCCTTTTTCACCTAAGATTAAAAGAACTTAAGTTCAATACTACAGTTCAAGCCATCCTATTTTTGAAACCTTTTACGTCTATTTTAATTTATGTTTACTGAACTGTCCTAGTCAAAAATGGGTGTACTGATAATAACAAGAGTTTTATTAGTTACAAGATTTCAACAGAGCGACATGGTGGTGTAGTAGTTAGCATGGTCGTGTCACAACAAGAAGGTCCCGGGTTCAATTCTAAATTGCCAGTAGGACTGAATGTTTGTGTGAGTGGTTGTTTGTCTGTGTTGGACTGGAGACCTGTCCAGGGTGTACCCTTGCCTCTTACCCTATGTGCGCTGGAATAGGCTCCAGCAACACCCCCATGACCCCAAATTAGGGAATAAGGATGAATGAATAAAGATTTTAACATTTGCTTCAGTATGTAAAAGTCAATTAGTGCAAAAAGAGCTTTGCTGTATGGATTTGAACTCATTTTACATTACAATAAAAATTATTTATTGCCATCTAGTGGCAAAGTGTTGAAATGCTTTGCTCCTTGCAATTCCATTCAGTCATCTGTCTGATGAATAGTAGATATGGAAAGTGGCCTTTTCTGTAGACAATAACTAGTCATTTAAATTTTTAGAAGAGAAGGAGAGGAAAATCTAGTGTCTGAGCTATACAGCCACCTAAAGGCCTTTAGATCTAAACATCTATGTTTTGATTCTTTTTTATTTGGACCTCGAGTGTGTTGTTAGCCCTCAAACTGCTGTTTGATAGTTAATGCGGCTGGACTGAAAAGTTTGGACACCCCTGTTTTACACCTTCATTTGAGTCCTGCTGTGTTTGATTATACTGATTTGAAAGCTACACACCTGTCTGAAGAGCTCAAAGACAAATTGTGGCAAGGTACAGATCTGGCCATGGTTACAATTCTACTGAAGGACTATAAGATGGTGAGAAATAAGATTCTCTAGTCTGATGAGACCAAGAAAGAACATTCTGAACTTAATTCTAAGGTATGTGTGGAGAAAACCAGGTGCTGCCCATCACCTATCCAGTACAGTGCCAACAGTGAAGCATAGCGGTGGCAGCATCATGCTGTGGAGTTGCAGGGACAGGAGGACTGGTTGCAATCCGGGAAAAGATGAATGCGGCCAGAGTGCTCAGGACCTCAGATTGGGCTGAAGGTTTATGTTCCAACAAGACAATGACCCTAAGCACACAGCTAAAATAACAAAAGAATGGCTTCACAACAACTGTGTGACTGTTCTTGAATGGTCCTGCCAAAGTCCTGACTTAAAACCAATTGAACATCTCTGGAGAGACCTTAAAATGGTTGTCCAGCAACGTTTACCGGAATCCTTGTTTCATCTTTCCCCAAAAACACTTACGGCTGTATTAGATCAAAGGGGTGCTTCTACTAAATACTGAGTAAAGGGTCTGAATACTTAGGATCATATGATATTTCAGTTTTACTTTTTTAATAAACCATTATATATATAGACTATATACATAAGACTGACCTTTTTCGCCTGCATTTCCAGCAGTTCCTGGAAAACCTCTACCAGGTAAACCTAAAAAAACAAGCACAAACAATCTCCTTTGTTTTTACTCCATATAGTTTTATGTTAATATTAAATATTATAAACCTTTCCTTCTAAATCTGTAGCATTTTTGTAAAATTTAAATATCTTTGTTAACATACTAACATGCATTTCAAACTAGTCCACTAAGTCAAAACATAGTTTTTATTACAAACCTGCTTCACCCCTTTCTCCAGAGACTCCAGGAAACCCATCTTTTCCTGGCTCTCCTTTCTTCCCTTGTTGCCCTGGAGAACCCTGTAGACCAGGTTCACCTGTACACAAATTTGTTTTAAAAGGTTTATTAACATATGTATATTCCCTATAGAAAGCTATTCTTTAGAACATTTTTTCATAGTCTTACCATATGCTAAAACAGAACATAAAAATAAAAAGATAAAATTCATACTTAGAGGGTTTCAGTTTACCCACCTGGCCGTCCTTTGAGACCAGCCTCTCCTGGTAATCCAGGTAAACCAGGAGTTCCTTTTTCACCTGGCACCCCAGGGCTACCTGTTCAGACAGTGAAAATGTTTACATTTGATAAAAGATAGTAATGTACATTTGAAGACCAATATTTAATGTTAAGTGTGCAATATATTCAAAGTGACATTAACAAAGTGGAATTTAACTAAAATAGTGGTATGTATAAGATTTCTTTAATACTTACTGTATGCTTGACCTTTATATTAGGCTTTTTCAATATGAATTAAAATAATGAAAACGTCTTACGAATTAACGTCTAACTTTTTCAGTGCGCATTTTCTATCCCTGCTTTTCTTATAGCCTATGTTTATAGGCAGCACTACAACATGAAAAAAAAACTGCAAAACCTTTTGAGGTGAAACGTAAACAAAATGTAATCACTAAATGGTGTAGACACATTTTTTATTAATACATTTCATACATTTTTATAATGATACTACGTTATTGATTTAAAGACAGTATTGATCTGCAATTATATTATTATGATACTCATACAATGCCATGAGTTGACCCTCACTACTCCAACATCTTGGACTACACCAAGAAGTGTCAATAGTGCTGTAAAAACCAGCTGATAAATATTCCCAAGATACCGTGTATAGCTATGATTTTTCTAGGGCTGTGATTTTTTTTTTTCGCTATAGTATATTAACAATCATTAAGTAATAAAACTTGCCTGGGTAACCAATCTGTCCTAGGTCTCCTTTTTGCCCTGGAGTTCCAGGTATACCTGGGATTCCCATGGAACCTTTTACACCCTTTTGCCCAGACTCCCCAGGAAAACCAGGTGGACCCATTTCACCCTGAATGTATAAGACACAGGAAGTAAACATAAACATCACAAATTGAGGTATGAACCAGTATATTTAATCTTCTTCAAATCAGGATTTTTTAAAAGTCCTTTTACTATTACGTTTTCATCATGTCTGCAAAATGTACCTTTTCTCCAGGGAGGCCAGGAATTCCTATTCCAGGCAGACCTGCTAATCCCTTTTCACCTTTTTCTCCTACATCACCCTTAAACCCATGATGGCCAGGGTGCCCAGAACTACCTTTAATGCCTTTTGGACCAGATGGTCCTGGAAGTCCAAACATTATTAGATCACTACTACAAAATCCACAATTATCAGTAATTTAACAAATCATTCAATGCACTTTGTTTATAAATAGTACAAGCTAGTTTTTAGATATTAGTGTACCTATAAATCAAAAACTACTGACCCAAGAAACCAAATAGGTAATAAATTGGCTCATTTCAGACCACACTGCATTTATAATTTTATTCACAACAGAGAGAATCTAATTTGTACAGTATTTTATGAATATTTGTTGCTATACAATAAATATTAATTATTTACAATAAATATAAATTATTATTATTATTATTATTATTATTATTATTATTATTATTATTATTATTATTCTGCTATAAAAATAGATGATACTCAATTCATAGAATACACACTTTCATTCAGAATTTGCAATTTAAAGTTTAACCCATAACTAATAGTGACAGTCGTACTGGATTTGGCTAGCTGTCATACTAATATAATAAAGTCAACAACAATACTTAATATAAAACAATTATTTTTTCTATGTTGATGTCTATACACAAAATAACTGACAATTATATTTTGATTTATACATTGTCATTGTTAATTTGTACCTGGCAATCCCATTTCTCCTATACTGCCCTTTACTCCAGGTGTTCCACTTTGTCCTGGTAGTCCAGGAAATCCTGGATCACCCTTCTCACCTAGGAAAAAGACAAATGAAAAGTGTCAACATTTTTTTGCTCTTGTGAACTAGATAACTAAATATGACTAAAGGTTCTGTATATAGATTGCTGAACTTTACCTGGCTTTCCTGGTGAGCCAGGCATTCCATCTTTTCCAGCTAATCCAGGATCTCCAGGTAATCCAACAACACCCTTTTGTCCTGTAGGGCCTAATTGCCCTGGAAATGAGTATCACATAGTTATTGACTCAGTTAATATATGTAACCAATTTTGAATACTGAAGTAGCTTGGCAGTAATGCGTCAAACCTTTGTCTCCGATGTCTCCTTTCTCGCCTTTCATATGCTCCATTTCTACTTCAGTCATATTACCAGGTGGTCCTTGAAGACCAGGATCACCTCTTTCTCCTTTAGGGCCCTGTTCACCAATTACTCCCCTAGGTCCAGTAAGACCAGGGTCACCTATAAATATCCAAATTATTTTAAGCATACTGTTTGTAGCTTTTATAAAAAAAAAGCTTAGCAAAAATTCTATTATGTATATCCTCATTTATTAAAAAAGCAGTATTGTGTTGCCATTTTTATAAAGACAAAAGTTCTCTACCCCTTGGTCCAATAACTCCAGGGCTTCCTGTTTGACCTGGAACCCCAGGTGATCCCGGAATCCCCATCATTCCCATATCTCCTTTGATACCTACAAAGTAATCAACACAATAGTTAAATAAACTTAATAAATAAGTGACAATAATTTTACAAAGTACAAAGAACCACACTCGTATTACCTCTCTCTCCAGGGAATCCATCCAAACCTGGATGTCCTGGTTCTCCTGGTAAGCCTTTTGGACCTGGTGTTCCAGGAAAACCAGGGGTGCCTTTCTCACCTGGAAAACCTGGCATTGCAGGACCCGGAAAACCTTGAGGACCTTTTTCCCCCTTTTCACCTATTTGACCTTAGACATCGCAAAAATACAGTACTGAAGTCATAATGTGTTAGTAAAAATAAGATGTCATGAAAATCTAGAAATTATTAAATGATAACAAACACTATAGACATTCCTATTTTAAGAGCAAACCTACCTGTGGGACCCGGTAAACCAGGAGGTCCTATTAGTCCAGGAGGTCCAGGGTCACCAAGTCCTGGGGGTCCAGGTGGTCCTGAAAAACCAGGTACTCCAGCGGGGCCAGGATCACCTGGATGTGAAAGATTAACATAAATCAGATATTTTATTTAGATTATTTTGATAATGTCTTAAAACCAATAAACTTTTACTCTTATATACCTTTTACACCCTGCGGACCAGGTGGGCCAGTCTTTCCTTCGGTTCCAGGTACACCTGGCATTCCTACATTACCCTTTTCACCAGGAAACCCTTGTACTCCTGGCTGTCCCATAGAGCCCTTGGGTCCTCGTAGGCCAATGCCAGGTTCACCCTTTATGTCAGTAACAGTATTTTTTAAACATAAGCCAGTTCATCTTCATTAACAAATTGCTCTTGGTTAAAAAATATATTCCTGTCACACTCATACTTTTTGTCCAGGTATTCCTGGGCTTCCAGGATAACCGTCCTGCCCTGCATTTCCAGGGTCTCCAGGAAATCCAGGTGTGCCTGGTAAACCAGAGTGACCTAAACAAAAAGAGAGACAAAGACATTTCTTGAAATGTCTATCAATAAAAATAGTCTATTGACATAACATGTGATTTGAAGCATTTTATTACATCTGAAATAGAATTTACCTTTTGGACCTGGTGGACCTGGAAGTCCGATTCCTGGAAGGCCAGGAGCACCTTTTTCACCTGGTATTCCTGGCCCACCTTGATCTCCAGGAGGACCTCTTTCACCTTTATAAGAAATTACACCACACATAGAACTTTGCAAAGATTACAGAATTGAACAGACTTTTTTTTGCATATAATGGGTTACCTTGAAGACCACGCATTCCTGTGTGTCCTTGAGGTCCTGGTGGACCTGGAAGCCCTGGAGTACTTATACCTTTTCCAGGTTCACCTTTAGGTCCTGTTGTAAGAATATAATAAGAATATTTTTTGATTTAATAAAATAAAAGAGTACATTTTGTACATATACTTTATATTTTAATAAAGTATATTCACGTTATAACTGATCATTTACACACGCCAAATATCCAGCTTAAAGTTCTTGCCTGGTATTCCTGGTTTTCCTGGAACACCAGGACTTCCTGGACTGCCCTTTTCTCCTGGCTCTCCAGGTTGTCCAAATCCAGGAATACCTGGAGGTCCTCTTTCACCAATGGGTCCCATTATCCCAGGATCTCCATCTAGACCTCGGTCACCTTTAATACCCACTCTAGCCTTTGAATTAGCACAGATTGTAGATTGCATATACATTACAGACAATCATACATTCATCTTCTAATTCAGAGTATTCCCTAACTGGGAGTCACAGGGGTCTGCTGGAGCCTATTACAGCACACATAGGGTAGAAGACAGGGGTACATCCTGGACAGGTCTCCAGGGCCACACAGACAAACAACCCTATAGGCAATTTAGAATCACCAATCCGTGCTATTGTACATGATTTTGTAATGTAAACTTTATCTATCTGTCAGCAAGATGATCTAATCATACCTCAAGCTCAAACAATGAGCTTTTAAACAACAGCAATTAGTATTTACCGGTTCTCCTTTCTGTCCTGACAGTCCTGGACGTCCATCTTTCCCAGGAAGTCCATCTATTCCTGGCAAACCCCTACTACCTGGTAATCCTGGTAAACCCTTCTCTCCCTTTAGGTCTAGGGATAAATAGATATCACCAGGTTCACCCTTTGATCCAGGAGCACCCATCAAACCTTGGAAGCCATCATTCCCCTGTTGTTAAATGACAATGCATATTTTTTTCTTTATGTAATGTTTTACATAACAGACTGATTTTATTTCAGAATCAAACTTCCTGGGCAAAACTGTTATTGGCTACAATCTGTGTTTGCGAAAAGAGTGCAATTAATAAAAGAATAAAATATTATATGTAAAAGTGTTTTCCATCACAAACCGGAAATCCAGGAGGTCCAGCAGGGCCCGGAATGCCCTTTTCTCCTTTACCACCTGGTTGTCCAGGGAAACCTGAATAAAAAAGTTAATCCAATTTAAAAAAAAACTAATATGACTGTAGATAAAATCAACAGTGGTAGACAACATGCCTTTCAAAAAATTTACTTAGAACTTTGCCAAATCATTTTTTAAATCATTAAATTGCATAATAATAATATAGAGCGGTGTTTAATTCATTGCCCAAATTGTCAACATATTAAGTGTTATTACCTTGATTTCCTTTTGTCCCAGGAGAACCAGGTAAACCTGGGGGTCCACTAGCAGTGCACTGTATACAAGTGTCTCCTTTGTCACCTAAATAAAAAGAACAACAAAATAAATTCTAAAAAATGTTTAGTCATGATTGTTTTTATTTCATTGCTACATGTATAATAGTTATATCTATATTTATGTTGTTTCCTTAATAGCTTTAGATATTTAAACACACCCAAATTTACCTTTCTGTCCCACCTCCCCTTGTAAGCCTGGGGGTCCAGGAAGCCCTGGTTCTCCACGATCAAAATCATAGTCCTCACCTACAGTAAAATAAAATGACAAGCAATGAATTCCTGAAATTATGTACAGACACAAGATACTGAACCTGTCTGTACTTACTTAATAGTCCTGGAGGTCCAGGTGGACCAGGAGGTCCATCAGCTCCATTAAGTCCTCTTAGGGACTCGCCATCAACACCTTTATCTCCTTTTTGTCCAATTTCTCCAGGCAAGCCTCTCTCTCCGGGAGGACCCTCAATATTCTTACCTACCACCAGCCAAGAAAACAAGGAAATAAACACCACAATGGGCAGTCCATTCCATCAATAAATGGAAATATTTCCAACTTTGATTATTTTAGCCAAAATTTACAGTTCAAGTTTGAGTTAAGTACTGCTCTTACCTGGGAGACCAGGCTCTCCAGGATGCCCAGGGGGGCCTGAATAAAAGACAAGTTTCGAATAATCCCATATTATGTTTGCAATTCTTATCATTTTGAAATCAACCATTTTCTATAAATCTCAAAAAGATCTTTGGGTTACTAGAGTAACCGTGGTTTTCTGAGAGAACGAGACACTGTGTCAAAATGGCTACAAAACATTGAGAACATCTTAAGGTTATTAGCATAAACACATAATTGTGTCTTGCAGCTATAACATTCTGCTGCAGCAATTGAGTTCCTAAAGAGGAACTGTAAAGTGAAATCAACTTTAACAATCTATTGTATGGAGAAAATGGAAGAATGCAGTTTAGTTGATGTTGATTGTTTTATTTTACTGAAGTAATTAGCACAGTGGCTTAGTGGTTAGTACTGTTGCATTACAGCAAAAAGAGTGGTTTGCAGAAAGTAAGGATTGCATAGCAGCTTTTATTAGCAAAGAGGCCTTCTGTCTAACGCATAAAGGAACAACATCACATTTTATTTAGCTAAGATTATTTTCTACTATATTTTGAGGAATTTTGGAATTAAGGAAGGAAATCTTTAACAGAAAAAAAATAAGAAATGAAAGATTTTTTAAAGTGGCGCGGTGGTGTAGTGGTTAGCACAAACGGGTTCGATTCCATGTGGAGTTTGCATGTTCTCCCTGCATTTGCGTGGGTTTCCTCTGGGTACTCCAGGTTCCTCCCACAGTCCAAAAACATGTAGGTTGATTGGTGATTCTAAATTACCCATAGGAGTGAATGTGTGTAAATGGTTGTTTGTCTATGTGTTGCCCTGAGACGGACCGGCGACCTGTCCAGGGTGTATCCCTGACTCTCGCTCTATGTGAGCTGGGATAGGCTCCAGCAGACCCCTGTGGCCTCAAATGAGGGAATAAGAGGGTTAGAAGATTGAATGAATGAATGAATGAATGAATGAATGAA
The DNA here is from genome assembly GCA_026260255.1 of Pseudolaguvia tuberculata. NCBI lineage: Eukaryota > Metazoa > Chordata > Actinopteri > Siluriformes > Sisoridae > Pseudolaguvia > Pseudolaguvia tuberculata. The sequence goes on along the minus strand of JAOTRA010000036.1, from coordinate 2,393,476 downwards.
GATTTTTTTTATTACAGTAAAGGTAAAATACTTTAAGAACGTAAAGAAAGTAAACAATTAAGTTAAAAGGAAAAAAATATTAAGGAAAGAAAAGAATTTTGGGGGAATAGAGAATTTTTTATTATAAAGAGATCTGTGTTGCTTTGTTCTTTTCGCATTTAAGTTCATGAATATGAACCACTGAGCACACTCCTGTCAATAGATACCTGCAGCTTAACATCAAGTGTGCTTCGCCAAGCACACACTCCATAACAAAGAGTGTTGCAAAAAAGTCTTATTCATACACATTTTGGCTAATACTGCACTAGGATCTGCAGGTGCCACAAAACTAAACTTTGGTAAAAACCCAATTTTATTACTAAGTTTTGCACTATGGAGACTTCAAATACAACTGGAAACATTAAATGTACTACGTTCCATCTATAGTTTTGCAAATGTGAGCAAATCCAGTGATTCTAAAAAATAAATGCCCTGCAATTAAATTCTACTTATCCCTTTATTTTTTTAACATATTTATCAATTTGGCAACAGGGCTAAAGCTACAAAATAGGCAGCAGAGTTGACTTTGAAGATATGGGGTTAAAACAGTATTGCAAGCAAGTACTGCAAACAAAAAATTGCATGCGTAAAAAAACTTAAAAATTAAAAATTGAGATTAAAAATTAATTAAATTATGTAATTTAATTAATTGAAAAATTGAAAAAATTAAAAATTGAGAGTTGTGTACCTCCTCTGCATCTAAACCGTTGCACTGAGATGAAAATGATTATAACGATACCCTTTCCATAAATGTATATCATTCATTGTTTCCAAAATTATTTTGATTTTTAAAAAGCACTTTGGTACTTTCAAATAACATCAAATCTGCCATATCTTTTGAGTTTAAATTCATGTATCAAGTCTAAATTCTGTCATTTAAGTGTATTATGGTAAAATGGACAATGATGGACTTTGTAGCAACACTTAAGGTGTAATTCTTGCTTGAATTAGTTTCTTGAATTGACTTCTAGATTTGTCTTGCGATTAAAGTTGTTTGTATGTATATGCATAAGGTTACTCTGGTGTATATATGCATATAGCTTACCCATCTCTCCAAATGGTCCGGGTAAACCTGGAGGACCAGGAGGGCCTGGTGCACCACCACCCTGAAAAAAAATATACATATATTTAGACATAAATTCAATTCAATAAAATGACATAGTAATAATAATAATAGTAACATAATAATATGTTTTATTGACTAAAAACTTACAACACAATACTACTACTCAATATTTAAAGATTTATGTGTAACGGACACAGTTCCTGCTGATTGCCACACTAGGGTACCATCTTCTAAATTTCCTGTTTCCTGTTCCGGGTGAAAGGACAAAGGCGCTGTATTTAAGTGAGCAGCTTGCTAATCCTCATTACAAAGTATTGTTTGCTGTCCCGACCATGCTGAGCGCTATCTTATAATCTATGTTTGAACTTCTGATTACCGACTTTTTGCCTATTTTTCTGATTATGCATTCTGCCTTCCTTTCTGGATTCCGTTCTTACCTGTGTATATGCTTACCTGTGGGAAGTGGTAGCCTAGTGGTTAAAGTGATGGTCTAATACCAGAAAGCCCGGGGTTCAATTCCCACCTCCACCAAGCAATCACTGTGGGCCCTTGAGCAAGGCCCTTAACCCACAATTGCTCAGTTGTAAAAATGAGACTAAATGTTAGTCGCTCTGGATAAGAGTGTCTGCCGAATACTGTAACTGTAACTGTATTGACCTGTGCCTGTTTATCGTTTAAGTTCATTAAAGACTCTTTCTGCAACATGGACCTGGCATCCAATACTTTCTTACAGTATGCACCTAACTAACGAAGTATGAATATAAATGGTTGCATTCTTACATATCCTGGAGGTCCTTTCTCTCCCTTTTGCCCCTGTTAGAATAAATAGTAAAATCAAGTTTAAAAAAAAATGGAAAAATGAACTAAATTAATTTGTGGCATACTGATTAAAGAGAAAATGCAGTCACCTGTAAGCCAGGAAATCCAGGAATACCAGAAGTACCTTTGTCCCCCTTTTAGAAAAAAAATATTTTCTAATAATTAATATGGGACTTCCTCTGTTTTAATAGAGTTTATTTAGTATCACAGGACATTAGATTATGCAGAATTTATTATACCTTTGCTCCATTTTCTCCGTCCTTTCCAATTTTTCCCTAAAAGACAAAACTATTAGCTTACTTTATATTTGAGCTACATGTAATTCTATTTATTAGGTTTAAAAACTATAAGATTTAGGATTAGGAATGTGTTTGTAAAAAGCAGTTAATAAAGTAATAAACATAGGAACTTACTGGTAGGCCAGGAGGTCCTTGTTCACCTTTGATTCCTGCTTGAAATGCCGAACACTGCTCAAACACAGGACATTTAAACATTAACAAAAACAGAATGATTATTAATAACATTTTATCTTTCCTGCATATATTTAATATCTACTGTACAGAATTTTTTTTATAATAACAAAAATGTGTTTTTAAATTATCTATTATTACAGCAGGTTAAACTAAAAAGTAATGAATTAATTATTTTTATTAAAATGATTAAAATCAATCACCATAGCACCCTTTTCTCCAATATCACCTTTATCACCCTGCAAAAAAGACAGTTATAATTATTAATAATTTATATTTAATTTAGTTGAATTGATTATACAAATAAAATTTTTTACTTTCTAGCAGAGGCCGGATTAGCATAATCAGCCAATTTATTTAAGGGAGAATATAACCTGATTTATTGGTTATCCCAGTTGACCCAGTTGTTTAACCCAGTTGTTTAACCCAGTTGTTTGTAAATTGATAAAATGTTTGGATTTCAATTAATAAAAAAAATTATCAAAACCATACTTTTGGTCCAGGTATGTAAGTTGTTGTTTTTCCTTCTAACTCTCCAGCAGTTCCAGGAGGTCCAGGTGGACCTCGGAGCCCCTTTTCACCCTAATTAAATTAGAAGGACACATAAAATTAGTCTTACCTTTGAAATGTATGTCCATAATTAAAAAGTAATACCTTTTGTATTGCATATAATACTAAGATTGGATAATAAAATAAATTTTTCCAAGTACTCAGCCTAACCAGTTTAATTATGTTTCTTCTTCTTCTTTTCCTCCATGCAACTGCTCCCTCCCATTAGGGGTCGCCACAGCGGATCGCTTTTCTCCACACTACCCTGTCCTCTAAATCTGCCTCTTTCACACCAACTACCTGCATGTCTTTCCTCACTACATCCATAAACCTCCTCCTTGCTCTCCCTATTTTCCTCCTGCTTGGCACCTCCTTCCTCAGCATTCTTCTACCAATATACTGCATGTCCCTCCTCTGCACATGTCCAAACCATCTCAACCTAGTCTCCATCACCTTGTGTCCAAAACATCCTACATGCGCTGTCCCTCTAATAAACCCATTTCTAATCCTGTCCACCCTCGTCACCCCCAATGAAAATCTCAGCATCTTCAACTCTGCCACCTCCAGCTCCGCCTCCTGTCTTTTTGACAACGCAGTTTAATTATGTTTATCGAACAATATTGCAAAAGAAGTGCCTTTCAGTTTAATTGCCGTACAAGATAAATACTGAAATATTATTGTTGAGATATGAAGTTTGATGATAATTAATATGTGTATTATTAAAGTTAATCTTCTGTTTACTACTATAAATAGGAAAAGGGAAGACCTTGTCTAACATTGTCTGTCTTGTTTTCTAATTATCTAGATACAATTTTTGCTCAACAACATGAACATTGGTGTAGTGTTAAAAACCATGACACTATGGTAAATGACTATTATTATTTATCTTAGTTCATGAATATCAATTACCACATGTTTTGTAATAAAATGATGGTTTCGATTATACAGCTTGTGCCTACTTTGTTGTCACGAAGGGCCATGTATGTGTCTGTGCTTGTGTAGTTGTGTGTGGGTTAATATTTTTTGTGGTACAACTCACCTTGTCTCCTTTCGGACCAACAAAAGAAAGTTTATCACCCTGCAGCACAAATTAAATAGTTACATATGCCCATAACTTTGATTAGCAAACTATTTATTGCTAAAAGTATCATAAATTAAAAACCTACTGGAGGGCCAGGAGGGCCGGGTTCACCAGGAAATCCCTGTAAAAAAAAAAGGCAGAGAAGTTTAAAATTGTTATACATTGTAACAGCTATTTTATTATATTTTACATAATATATTGCTCGTATATCTTTTTCTGTCTTTCAAAGTGTTTAGATAGGTATATGGGGATATATATATATATATAGGTATATACACACCTGAATCCCATCTAGGCCTGGTGGACCAACTGGTCCTGGTTGTCCAGGATTTCCTGGTGGGCCCTAAAAATAAAAAAAAATGAAATTTGAATACTATACTGGTTATTTTGACCATTCAACAAAAAAACTTATTGATTTGCATAAAAAAGAACAGGTAGAACATGTAAAACTGGATCAAGGCAACACATACTGATAATCCTGGTGATCCTTGAAATCCTCTTTCACCTTTCTGAGGAATAAACCCACCAATAATACCACCCGGGTCACCCTGAAAGAGAGTGTACATATTTAACTTCTCTAAATTGTTGAGTGAAAAGTTTTATTCATTTTTATTAATAAAAAAAAATATTAAATTGGTCAACGCTTGTATACAATTATTTTATTTATACCTTTATTCCTGGATCACCTCGAAAACCCTGACAATGCAGAAATATATCATTAATAAAAATAAATTTATACAATAATTAGATAAATTATAATTGCTCAGGTTAGTACACAGCCAAGTGCCTTAAAAACTGCCTTACTGGTGGTCCAGAATTTCCTGGTATGCCTGGGATTCCATCTCTACCTCGATCCCCCTGCAATAAAAAAAACATTAGGTTAACCTTAACTCTAGGCTTAAATATTAAAAACAAAAATGTGCAGAGTTACAGTAGATATTCTTAATGCAAAACACACATTCTCATTTAATAACAAATAATATGTCAATGTTTGCCTTTGTTCCGTTGCAGCCTGGGATACCCGGTAATCCCTGGGGGCCATCTTGACCTGGGATACCCTGAAATGCAAATGTGACACAGTCAAGTTACCTAAACATTATCCCTTTATATGAAGAAAAAAATTAACAATGAATAAATAATTTCCTACATTTAATATAATATCAAAATAGTTAAAATAAAAACAGCTGAATTTATTGAAAAAATATTAGGGCCTGATGTTAATTTTAAGTTCTTAGTTATCTGTTTGACGCTATTTACTCTAGAAATTCTATAAGCCAACAAATAGTTTAAGGTAATAAATTATATGACATATTTAAATAAATAGCTGTTTTCCATATATTTATTCAACATTTAATGACTTGGAAGGAAAAAATATGCAAACATGATTTTGTTACATAGAGGAAACCCTTTAGCAGCAATAAATTCATGAAAAAGTTTTACTTTAAACTCAATTTCATGTTTAGTTCTGCACTTGATTATTAATTATTTCACAAACATTCAGATGCTGGTGTGCTTGAATTCATTGTCTTGAATTCATTAGAAATTTTAGGCCTTACATTTGTCTCAAAAATATTAATGTATAATTTTTTGTGTGTTGTTTGTGATTTAACATTGGGTGCTATCTATGATGATCCAACATCTTCATCATTGACTTATTTTTATTACTAGGAATATTGTTGTAGAATTCTGTAAGAAGTTTTCTTCTTACGACACTTCTATGAACACGAAACTTGTTTATTATTTTCTGAGTGTGTTTTCTCTTAACTTTAATGTACCATTCAGGTCTTTTTTATGTGTAAGCATTAAACAGTCTTAACCATGGGACTGAATTGCAATGACTTCTTACTACTCTGAAGACCAACAGCTATCTAAACAGATTTCTCATGCAGAACTTCAAACATGGACTTATAGTAAAACACATCCCAGATTGGTGAGGAGCAAAAAAATAGTTTTGCTAATAAATGTAGTCTAAAACGGTAATAATTTTTCAATAATTAACATTGTAAAAAAAATTATTTTTAAACATAGAATATAAATATATAACATATATCACAGTGCAGCCTGACAAAAAGTTTCATTCATAGCTAATAAATTAATTAGTACATTAGGTGTCTGAATGTAGTTTCTCAGTTAATGAAAAGAGAGAGCAAATTGTAGAACTTACTGGTTGCCCAGGAATTCCTGGAATACCAGGTAAACCAAAAGGGCCCTAGAAAAGAGATAATTCTTTTTTAGAATCACATGCTTTTATAGTATTTATCTTTCTTAAAATAAGTATGAGAAAATATAATAGCTGAGCATAAAAATAAGACTCCCACATTCCAAAACATGTACATTAGGTTAATTGGTGATTTTTGGAGTGAGTTGTTTGTCTGTGTGACCCTGTGAAACACTGGCAACCTGACCAGAGTATACCCCTGACCCTCGGCCAACGTACAAGAATAAGTTAGAGGATAAATGCTTGAATGAAAAATAAGACTGTAAATGAAAGTCCTGTTGGCCATATTTCACTATATCTTATTTTAGGATCACATATTAAATTCATTGGGAAAAGTATAATAACACTGTACATAGCCAAATACAATAACCCAGCCATTAGGGTTGCACAAGCCAGTGCATTCTTAGTGCCCGTCCCCAGCCTGGATAACTGGGGAGGGATGCGTTAGGAAGGGCTTTGAGCATAAAACGGTGCCAAATCAAATATGCGGATCAAAATAAAGAATCTCATACGGCGGCCCGGGTTAACAACGACTGCCACATGTACTGTTAGCCGACAGGGTAGCTGTGGAAATTGGGCTACTGGTTGGCCAAGGAGGAGAAGGAGAGGAGGAAGACGTTTACAGAGACGACAGGCGAAGGAGAAGTGTAGGTACTTTAAATGTTGGCACTATGACTGGTAAAGGGAAAGAGTTAGCTGACATGATGGAGCATAGAAAGGTGGATGAGTTGTGTGTTCAGGAGACCAGGTGGAAAGGCAGTAAGGCCAGGAACATTGGTGGTGGATTTAAACTATTTTATCATG
>JAOTRA010000036.1:2370961-2384407 GCA_026260255.1 Pseudolaguvia tuberculata | reverse complement strand
ATTTTTTTTTTTTATTCATCCCATGAGAGAAATTTTTGATTTTTGTATAGCCAATCTGAGTTAGTTGGTGGTCAGAGTGCAGGGTCAGATATTGTACAGCGCCCCTGGAGCAGGAAGGGTTAAGGGTCTTGCTCAAAGAGCCAACAGTGGCAGACTTGAGCCAAGGTCTTCCTTAGCGGTGCCGGGGCTTGAGCCCAGGTCTTACTGGCCTACCGATCAACAACTCAGCACCTTAACCATTGAGCCAAATGATGATTCGTTTTTAAAGATGATCAGCATATGGTCATTGGTGATCTATGAAATCAACCTCAGAGAATGAGATTGGTGGTTAAATTTATGTAAAACAAACTCAACCATAAAAATATTTTGTAATAACAAATAACAAATAAAATGTGATTTGCATATGGCCATAAGTCCTAGTATTGAAACCTTTTCAACATATTTTTGGTGTGTAGTAAACATTGTTTATTTTGTCTGTTCTTTTATAGGGAGGTAAAAAGCACAGTGGGATATGTGGGGGCAGAGACTGCAGTGGAGGTTGTCAGTGCTATCCTGAGAAAGGTGCAAGGGTAAGTGTCTATCTATCAACTATCTACTGTTCATCTGTGCCAACTTTTAGTGGCTTATCCTTAGCCTAGAGTATTCGAAAACAATGTGGGAGGATAATGTTTGTTTATAACGCCACAAAAATCTACAGATTGTGTTGACAACGCAAGTTTCTCTCTTAAGCACACTGTTCATTGCATATAGGTAAACCATTTAAATAACTATCCTTTTACACTCAACACCTAAACACACTCTCATTTTGATCTTTGTTTCATGGATCAGTTACATACATCTTTGTTAGGTTTATGTCTCTCACACTTGTCTTTTTATATTTTCATGTATTTTATGTTTCTGACTTTCTGGTGAGTCTCAGGTCATATGGTAAAGACTGCGAGACATTTTAAATGAGCTGACCAAACATTATGTGAACAAGCATGTGGGAGTAGACCAAACAATTGCATTAATGAACTAATGGTGAACCAAAGCTTAGATGTCTAGCTCAATAATAACTTATAAATGTGGGATGACATTCATCAAAATGGAGATTGTGGGTTTCAATGGAAAGGTCGTTAAATTGTAGATATATAATTTGCACTAAATAGGCTCTTTTGCCTTTGGGCTTTATTCAGGATTTGCATGTTAGTGTACTGTTTGTACAACATAAGTGTTTAGCAGCCTTATGCTTACTATGGTGAAAGGAAGTCTTTTAAGGAGGAGTAAGGGAGAGAAAGGAAACATTCCACAGCAAACACCAGGATGCAAAGGGCCTCATGAGCATGGGTCAAGTCGTCAGCGCTATCTTTCTTCCTTGACCTGGACCGGAAAGGGAAAGAAGGTTTGATTGTTTTTCAGACTTGTGCATTAAGTGCAATACGTTTGGCTAGATTTGGAGGGGTTTCCTTAAAAAACCTGTGCAGTATAAAACAGCAAAAAAGGCTTTCCCTTGTCGTTTTAAAATTTAAAGAATCTTAAATTTTGGTTTGGTATGTTTATTTTTCCTCATCTTTTTGTAGTTAATTTATCCAATTTCTTGTATATCATCCAGCTTTGAACAGAATTTATATTCCACCAGCCAATTCCACATCCTGCCATTGGTGTATCTATCCATAAATACAGTCATTAGGGAAATCTGTAGCCTCGCAGATGTCTAGGCTCATCTTACATCTCTCTAATGGTCCCTGTGATATTTCTCTGTTGAAGACTAACATGTGGTGTTTTTGTAAAAGACATTAATCTTATATTCTTGCAAAATATACATTTTTATTTACATTTTACATTTTATGTCTGCCAAGTATTTATAGCTGGTTAAATAAATATAATTCAGTGTTTGTCTTTGATATTTTACTTCAGGAAAAGCGTAATGGCAGAGGAAATGAGATTTCACAGAGGTGTTTTAAATTAGCTTTTGCTGTAAGTGAAGTAAAATATTTATTTTCCCAGTCGAGTGGTGTCAACAAGTCCTACATTCTTCGGTACTCACAGATGTTTGACAAAACATATTTACAAGTGCATTTAAATAATCCAGTGAGATGATGCACAATCATCAGCTTGACATCTACATTGCAACCTCTCTGTATTTATTATTCATTCATTCCTCTTCTTACCTGCTTCTTCCCTAATTCGGGGTCATGGAGGTCTGCTGGTACCTATCCCAGTGCACATAGAGCGAAAGGCAGGGATACACCCTGGACGGCTCGCCAGTCCATCTCAGGGCAACACATAGACAAACACACATTCAAACACACACACACACACACACACACACACACACATTCACTCCTATGGGCAATTTAGAATTATCGATTGACCTAATCTGCATGTTTTTGTACTGTGGGAGGAAACCAGAGTACCCGGAGGAATCTCATGTAAAGAGGGGAGAACATGCAAACTCCGTACAGAAAGATCCCTGGCCCAGGAATCGAACCCGGGACCTTCTTGTTGTGAGGCGACTGTGCGCCACTACGCCACCCCGCCGCCCCTCTATGTATTAATCTATCAATAAACAATAAAGGCTCCCACAGGATAAAATAGTCCTAAATTGTGAAATGCAGATATAAAATGAGAAGTGTTTTGGCATGTTACCTTAAAAATGTAAATAATTAGTTTCCAGTGACTTCACATATAAAATAATTGAGTTACTCACCAAGTTACATCATATTAAAAGAAACTAATTACCTGGAAAAGTAACTATTACATCACAGTCATTTTTAAATATGCCAGATGTCTTGGATGCCCCAATAATAAATTGCTAAATTAATAAAATATACATTAAATAGAATTAATTAATATTATAAAAGTTAGATGTGTTTATTATATTAGAAATACTTGCCACCGAATTGTTTAGCAGGCTCTCTAATGACAATTGATGTATGTCTGTGTGTTGGGGGATGCGAGACAACTACAAAACGTAGTTTTGGTAGAGTAGAGTGGTTGATCTTGCACAGTATCACATGATCTTGCAGAGTACTTAATTATGTACTACATTTCTGTAAGCTGGTACCTCCCAACCATTAAAAAAGACATTCTGTAAAGAATGGTTTCAGCCAGTATATATAAAATACAGACATACTACAGTACTCAAAACGATGGGATGTCCAGCAATTTTAAAGGTAGCTTTCGCATCCTGGAAGTATAAGCAATACTTTGTTCCTTGTTGAGGTGAAATTCAAGACAGAAGGGGTCTGTTCAAATTGATGGCAAGGAATTCTAATTTATTGAAGCACCTCATATTGGTAGATGACACCACAACATCATGTTTTATAATAACATTTGAAAAACTAAAAAAAAATTACTAACTCTATTTTATTATTTCTATTTTACTACTATTTTAAGAAGTAACGAGTAACTATAATTAATTACTTTATTAAATTGTCATGCCCAACATTATACATTTCAAAGGAGGACTAAGATAACTGCGTTCGTTTTTCAATAGCTTAAACATAACAAGTTGAGGGTTTAGACATTTTCTATCTTTACAAACATAGCTGAGCAGATCTTACATGGTAGAATTATCTACTATGGGTAAATGCAGCGCACATTTTTCCAGGAAAAGGAAGTGACACACAGATGTTTAGCAAAATGAAGACTATCAGATTTTATATTGAGGAAAAAACACACCAATGGCATCTTTTTATCATATACATGACCAGGATGACTTATTTCTAGAACTGTTTCCATAATTAAATACATAAATCATATCTATGGAACGTCCTTAACTCTCTAACAGAGCACAGAATATCTGACCATAAATTTACCATTTACAGCTTAGTGGAATGATTTGAGAAAATTTCCTAATTTTTAAAGTTGACCCATGGCCTGAATAGAATTTATTTTACCTAAGCAGTCTATTTTGTTTTATATTCAAAATATGCTATTGTGGTCAACAACAGGGTGACCCAAAGACATTAAATGCCTAAATTGTATTCTTTTCCAGAAACCATGACTCAGTCTGAAATGTTATTAATAAAAAAAAGGAAAATTTTATTTAAGACCACATTTCTATTGTATTCCTCAAGATGAAAGTTAAAAATGTAAAAAGTCATCATTGTGCAGAACACACAAAACACACAAAACCTGATTTTGGCTTGTTGCACTTGTGTATTAACCTTTTATTTCAAATTTCCAATCTGCCTGATTTCTATCTATCTAATTCAGTATAAATGTCAAAATTACATGGTTCTGGTCAAAGAAGCTTTTCTGCTTTTTTATTTATTTATTTTGGGCTTATAGGACAAGAAGTGCTTTGTATGTGTGCACACATGCACAAAACAAAAAAGCTTTGAAAAGAGATAAACAAGTTAGCGATAGTTCGGGTGCGTTAAGCAGCTCTTATTTTCCTTTTTTTGAGGAAGACAACTAGCCTCAAATTACATGAGACTTTCATCTTGGATAGCTAAGAATCTGACGTCTAAATAGAACAATCCAGTATCAAAGGGTTGTTAAATCAATAGAATAAAAGAGTTTTTCAGTCGATGATGTGATGCTTTATCTGATGTGACTCCCGATTTTAGACATGACAACTTTTGGAACAATGAATTTAACATGCTTAGACACAACACCACGCCCCTCACCACTCAAATATCACATACCCAAACTCTTGATCCCCCGCCGCCCAAAACTCACACACACCACACACAAGACCGCCTCAAACCCAAACACCCTACCTGGTAAGAGATTCAAATAGGTGAAGTGTAAAGGAATAACATAATAATAACAGAGGATATATACTGGGGCAAATAAGTATTTGATACACTGCTGATTCTGTCAAAAATCTTTAAAATTTTCAACGTATGTATACCTCAACTGTGAGAGACAGAATCTTAAAAAATCCAGAAAATTAAATTTTTAAATAATTCTTCTTCTTCTTCTTCTTCTTCTTCTTCTTCTTCTTCTTCTTCTTCTTCTTCTTCTTCTTCTTCTTCTCCTATTGGCTGCTTCCGTTGGGGCTCGTCACAATGGCTCGCTCTTCTCCACACTACCCTGCCTCTGTCACCCCAACTACCTGCATATCTTCCCTCACCACATCCATAAACCTCCTCCTTAGTCTTCCTCTTTTTCTCCTGCCCAGCACCTCCATCCTAAACATTCATCTACCAATTTACTGCATATCCCTCCTCTGCACATGTCCAAACCATCTCAACCATCTAGCCTCCCTCATCTTCTCTCCAAACATCCTATGTGCACAGTTCATCCTTGTCACTCCCAATGAAAGTTTCAACCTCTTCAACCCTGACACCTCCAGTCTTTTTGACAACACCACTAAACCATACAACATAGCAGGTCTTACTACAGTCCTATAAACTTTATAGATAGACTCTTGTCTGACCTCATCTGCCCATAACCATTGCGAACAAGAAAGGGCTCAGTGTCGATCCTTGATGTAATCCCCTGCCACCATCTTACAGTCTCCAACTTTTTTCAGGTTACCTCTCTTGCCTAAAATATAGTCCACCTCTTTGCAACTTCTTATATGTCACCCTATGCTCTTCATTCTTCTTAATTCTTAAAATAATCATTAACCATTGCCATCTCCATCCTTTTAGCAAAATCTACCACCATCTGCCCTTACACATTTCACTCCTTAAGGCCATACCTATCCATTCATCACTTCTGTTCTGGAGAGCAAAATGACCATTTAAGTCTGATCACCAATCTTTCATGCCCAGCTACTCTCCAGCCAGGACAATAAGGACAATATTTAACATCACTCCCTCAACTTACACCATGACATAACAGTTTAAATCTACCTCCAATGTTCTTGGCCTTGCAGCCTTTCCACCTGGTCTCCTAAACACACAACATATTCACCTTTCTATGCTCCAACATGTCAGCTCTCTCTCTTTACCAGTCATAGTACCAACATTTAAAGTACCCACTCTAACCTCCACTCTCCTACACTTCTCCTTCCCCTGACCTCTTCCTCCTCTCCTTCTCCTTCTTTGGCCAACATAGCCCAATTTCCATTGGAACCCTGTTGGCTAACAATACCTGTGGTGGCCGATGTTAACCTAGGCTTCGACCTATCCGGTATGAAATTCTCATTTGTGATCCGCATATTTGATTTTCTGGAGTAAGTTAGATGCAGTGGTAGAGAGTGTAGATAGTCAAGAAAGATGTTATAGGAGCAGACTTCAATGGTCATGTTGGTGAAGGAAACAGAGGTGATGAGGGTGTGATGGGTAGGTATGGCTTTAAAGAGAGGAATGTGGAAGGGCAGATGGTGGTAGATTTTGCTAAAAGGATAGAGATGGCAGTGGTTAAAATGTATTTTAAGAAGAAGGAAGTGCATAGTGTGACGTATAAGAGTAGAAGAAGTTGCACACAGGTGGACTATATTTTGTGCAGAAGAGGTAACCTAAAAGAGATTGGGGACTGTAAGGTGGTGGCAAGGGATTGTGTAGCTAAACAGCATCAGGTTTTTGTCTGTAGGATGGCTTTGGATGTTAGGAAGCAGAGGAAGAGAGAGAAGAAAGAAAAGAGAATAAGATGGTGAAAGCTGAAGAAGTAAGACTGGTGTGTGAGATTCAGGGAGGAGGTCAGTCAGGGGCTCGGTTGTATGGAAGAGTTGTTGAACGATTGGGCAACAATTGCGGAATTGATAAGTGGGACAGCTAGGAAGGTACTTGGTGTGACATCTGGAAAGGGAAAGGAAGACAAAGAGACGTGGTGGTGGAATGAGGATGTGCAGGAAAGTATAAGGAGGTAGAGGTTGGCGAAACAGAATTTGGATCGGCAGAGAGATGAGAAAAGTAAGCAGGAGTATAAGGAGATGAGGCAGCAGGTAAAGAGGGAGGTGGCAAAATCTAAGGAAAAGGCATATGAGGAGCTGTATGAGAAGTTGGACAATAAGGAGGATTTGTATCAGTTGGCCAAGCAGAGAGACAGAGATGGGAAGGATGTACTGCAAGTTAGAGCAATAAAGGATACAAATGGAAATGTTTTGGCTAGTCAGGAGAGTGTGTTGAGTAGGTAGAGAGAGTATTTTGATCAGCTGATGAATGAGGAGAATGAGCGAGAGAAAAGGTTGGACAATGTGAAGATGGTGGACCAGGAAGTGGATAGGATTAGTAATGGCAGAAGTGAGAGCAGCTATTAAGAGAATGAAGAGTGGAAAGGCTCTTGGACCAGATGACATTCCAATAGACTCGTGGAGATGTTTAGGAGAGATGGCAGTGAAGTTTCCGACTAAATTGTTTAACAGGATTTTGGAAGGTGAGAGGATGCCTGTAGAATGGAAGAGTGTTCTGGTACCGATTATTAAGAATAAGAGAGATGTGCAAGCGTGCAGTAACTACAAGGGAATGAGTCACACCATGATGAGTCACACCATGAAGTTATGGGAAAGAGTAGCTAAAACTAGGCTGAGGGTAGAGGTGCCCATCTGTGAGCAACAGTATGGTTTCATGCCAAGGAAGAATACCACAGATGCAATCTTTGCTTTGAGGATGTTGATGGAGAAGTATAGAGAAGGCCAGAAGGAGTTGCATTGTTTTTTTGTGGATCTGGAAAAAGCATACGACAGGGCTCCGAGAGAGCAGTTGTGGTATTGTATGAGGAAGTCAGGTGTAGCAGAGAAGAATGTGAGGGTCATGCAGGACATGTATGAGAACAGTGTGACAGCAGTGAGGTGTGCAGTAGGAATGTCAGACTCGTTCAAGGTGAAGGTGGGATTGCATCAAGGATCGGCTCTGAGCCCTTTTTTGTTTGCAGTGGTGATAGATAGGTTGACAGAAGAGGTCAGACAGGAGTCTCGATAGTTGATGTTTACGGATGATATTGTAATTTGTGGTGAGGATAGGGAGCAGGTTGAGAAGAATCTCAAAGGAAAGGTGGAGGTACTCGCTGGACAGAAGGGGAATGAAAGTCAGCAGGAGTAAGACTGAGTACATGTGTGTGAATGAGAGGGAAGGCAATGGAGTGGTGAGGTTGCAGGGAGAAGTGTTAGTGAAGGCGGAAGAGTTTAAGTACCTGGGTTAAACAGTGCAAAGTAATGGAGAGTGCGTTAGAGAAGTGTAGAAAAGAGTTCAGGCAGGGTGGAACGGGTGGAGAATAGTGGCAGGAGTGATTTGTGATAGACATGTTTCGGCAAGAGTGAAAGGGAAAGTTTATAGGACTGTAGTGAGACCAGCAATGTTGTACGGTTTAGAGACAATGGCATTGTCAAAAAGACAGGAGGCGGAGTTGAAGATGCTGAGATTTTCATTGGGGGTGACAGGGTGTATGTAGGATGTTTTGGAGACAAGGTGAGAGAGGCTAGATTGAGATGGTTTGGACATGTGAAGAGGAGGGACATGCAGTATATTGGTAGGAGAATGCTGACGATGGAGATGCTGGGCAGGAGGAAAAAAGGAAGACCAAAGAGGAGGTTTATGGATGTGATGATGGAAGATATGCAGGTAGTTGGAGTGAAAAAGCCGGATATAGATGACAGGGTAGTGTGGAGAAAAGCAATCCGCTGTGGCGACCCGTAACCTGTGGCGATCCCTTCCTAATGCAATCCTCCTCATTTATCCGGACTTGGGGCTGGCACTAAGAATGCACTGGCTTGTGCACAAGCTATATGATTTTTAAATAATTAATTTCCATTTTATTGCATGACATAATTTTTTACAATAGAAAAATATAACTATTTGGTATAAAAACCTTGTTTACCATAACAGGGGTCAGACACTTCCTGAAGTTCTTGACCAGCTTTGCGCACATTGTTGCAGGGATTTTGTCCCACTTCTCCATACAAGTCTTCTCCAGATCTTTTAAGTTTGGGGACTGCCTCTGGGCAACACAGAGTTTCAGCTCCTGCCATAGATTTTCTTTTGGATTAAGGTTTGGAGACTGGTTAGACCACTCCAGGACCTTGAAATGCTTCCTACAACGTCACTCCTTAGTTACCTTGGCTGTTTGTTTGGAGTCATTGTCATGCTGAAAGACCAAATAAATCACATTGTATGATTAATTTCCATTTTATTGCATGAAATAAGTGTTTGATACCGTACCAAACAGCAAAAATTCTCGCTCTTACAGACCAGTTTGTCTTTTAGATGCCCCTCCTATACAGCACCCATTACTTGTATAATTGCACCTCTTTGAACTCGTTACCTCATCAGACTCCAACCTCTTTACTATGGGTAAGATGAAAAAGCTGTTTCAGGACACTAGGGGCAAAATTGTAGACCTGCAGTAGTTGGACTACAGGACAGCACATATCCAAGACAGTCTGGATGATCTATACATATAGTAAAGCATATGTTTTTCATCAAACCCATACAATCTTCTCAAAAGTTAGTGTCCTGTCAATTTCCCTTAAATCACATTCATACAGAACCCTTGATGAAACATCCATTTTCTGACAAGCCCAACTTTTTCTAGAAGAACGATTGAAGTGACAAGGTAATTTGTGTGCTGCTGTTTCTGATTTGAAACACTGTGTAACACCATAGAACAATATTTGATCTCAGTTCAAGTGCGCAACCTTTAGTATTTCACATCAGAAAGCACATCCTGGCAGACTTTTATTTTCCCTACGTTTGGATTAAAGCCCAGATTGTTGAATTAGTCTGCTAAAACACATTGGCTTTGGAACAGCTGGACTGGGAGAGGGTGTCGGTTTTGTCCATGAGAAAGTGGCAGTTTCTACACACAGTTGCTCATTGCAATCAATTTTTCGGTATTCGAATGGTGATGCGTCATTTAAGATCTTGTGTTCAAGCCTTCCTTTAAAAAGAGGAGCAAAATTTCCTTAGAGCTCCAATCACTGCATTATTTACTGTTATGATCAAATAATACAATGTTGCTTAAATGTACTTACGCTATTTAAATCTGATCTTACTGTAGTCCTTCCATACAATCAATCTATTTATTGGCTTTAATTTTACACTCCATTTCTTAGAATATCATAGCCAGGTAATGAAAGTACAGACAGATTTCCTAGAACACACTGTTATTTTGTTTTAACACTTTTGGTGTGATTATTTTTTAATACTTTGTTTTGAATCAGTTTCTATAATGTTTGCAATAAATCCATATATTTAGATCCATACTTTTACAAGATGTATGGAAATAATATTTCACCCAATGACGAATGCAGTTATTTGTGGTTTTGATTTGTTTGGCTTTGACATTATATGATGACATATGATATCAGATAATAATGACATCATGATGACAGTAATGTTGGTTTATTTTAGAACATGAGCTGATTAGGTGACAAATTCAGAGATTGAGTAGGTTGTTCATCCTCATATTGTAGTCCCCTGCCTTTATATTTATTTACACTGCAGCTGAGCCCTGTCTACACACTGTGCAGGACATCAGACAATCCATTCCTGAATTCTGAGGCAACCACACAGGTGGCTGGCCCTCTGGGAAACTGGAGGCCCTAGCCAGAATACATACATTAAGATTTACACATATGCACATGACCACATAATCCCATACACAAACTTTTCTATTCTTTCCCTGTACATTTACATAACTCTGTTTATAATTTAAAGTTTGGTAACTATGGCTTAAATTGCTTGTTTTATGAACTTGATCATGAATAAAAAAGCTAAATTTTATAGATTTGGACATGTTCATAGTGTAAGGCACATGGTGTTGCATTAATTATGGCGAAGTCTAAACATAAGAGCAGCATAAACACCAGCTCACAGTGTAAAGTATACACGGCCAGGAAAGCAAAAGAATTCAACCTTAAAGGCCAAGCAAAAAGCCAGTGCAGAGCTTAGAAACTGAGATGTGCATCAACCCTAACTGTTCTTCCTTCTTACTTTAAAAAGGCTTCATGGCCTAAAATACATTTATTTATTTTAATGCATTTCAACATTTAACAAATAACATTTAATGGTCTCCCATTAATAGGAATCAGATCCCCTAAATGAAAAATAAACCGATTTTCCAAAAAAACTTCACAATGATTTTATTTTTATTTTATTATTGTAAGAGATTTATTTTAATTTGAGGTGAAAAGATTATTTATATCATATATTTATAGGGAAATTTGTATTTACAGAAAAAGTTATCCTGTTGCTAGACAACTCTCCAACAGAACAAAAAAACATTCGAGGACAGCCACATGTTGCCTACCATCTTCCCTGTCCTTGTTTTCCTGTTTAGACTCAAAACTTACTAAATGATGGATATCCGTTACTTAATTAACAATCCAAACCATGACTGTAACCCCTCTCTCTTTGTCTATTTTTTATTTTGTGAATAATCTATTACAGGCAATACAGAGAATGCTGAGAAAAGCATGGGGTAACTTGAAATGTATTTAACAGAAAGCATAAATATTTTATAGCACAAAATCAGTCACAGACTAAATAAAAGGAGCCCCTGTGAGGTACTTCAGTACCTCTAAGGAAGGTTTTCCCACAAAAATACCACATGCAGATGTGAGACGTTTTCTGCTCCATTTTATTCAATAGTGTTTATGCTTATGTGTTGGTTTTCATGTAAATATGACCACACATCAAAGGCTTTGCACTCAGATACAAAAATCCTAAATATGCTTAAAAGAAACCATTTATTGCGACACTTTGACCGGCATTTCTTATTTTCTGTCATAGATTTCAGTGTTGCTAAATCCTATGAAGGTAAATTGAGGCCAGTCCATTGCAAGGCCATACATCAAATGAGAAACACTAATAAATCTACTGTACATGTTTGTAGACTGTGGAAAACCCATGGGGAAAACATACAAATCCACACCTTTCCGGGGAATCGAACCGACAATTCTAACCAATATGCCACCACTTATAAAGTTACAATATCTTTCAACACATGAGCTTGATTGACACTTTTACAAAACATATTTTGAGAATGCACATAGTACAAATAGTACCTTGCACATGCAAATCTTTTTGGCTGTATTTTACCTTCATACAATCTGATCTCTCTTTAAATATTAGAAATATATTCTAATACATTTCAACCTCTTACATCCAGTCATTCTTTTTATATTAAAATCTAAGTAGAAAAATGGAAACTAACAGTTTGAACCTCAGATTGAATGTGAACCAGACCGACTTTATAAACATTTATACTGACACATTGACCCTGGGCCAAAAATGTTTCCACAGTCAAAAAATGGTTTTTCTATATATGTTTGGTTTTAGATGGCCAAGGTCAGATTTTGAAGCAGATTTCCCATCATTTTATGTTATCACGTTTTTCCTGATGTTGCCCAAGAGAGATTTGTGTCATGGAAAACATTAGACTCAAACCAGACTTACTGTCCAATTAGGCTCTACTTATTGCTAATTGCCTGGTTTAGGTGTGTTTAGACCTCTATTGACCAAGTGTTCACCCATCCACTCTCATCTGAAATGCTTTTCTCCAGCCTCCTATCAATAAACAAAATATGTTGGCTGCAAAGTAACAAAGCCTATCATAATGTTTGGACCAAACAGTTATTAGTTGAACCTTTTTTTGGTTCTACGCTTATAGAACCAAATGTATAAAAATATCGAAATACATTCACACCAATTAACTTAACACTTTCTATTGGTATGTAAAGATGCTTTCAACCAGCATAACGAAAAGTTTAGGTTTTGAACCAATTTACGTAGCCCACGTGTAAGACAAATTAGGTTACTTAGTTGCTTATATTTATACTATATATTTTTATGATCTGTTGGCAGTATACAACTGTATGTACTTTTCCATATCTTTCCTCATGAGGTATACATTGGTCTGTTCCTGATATGGATGTCCTGCTGTGAAAGTTGTAGTGGCGTGAACAGGGTTAAATGTGACTGTAGATGGGATTTTGCATGGATCTATCTCTGTTTGCATGTTAGCATGGGTACTGACATCCTTTTAACACATGCAGCTCTGGACTTCCTCATACTCTAAGTTTCCTTCTTCTTCTTTACTTTTTTGTCTCTGTATATCTGTGTTTATTGGCACCGAGTGAAGCTGTAAGCAAAATGAAGCTATAGTTTACCATTTAAAGACAAAGCCATGGAGCTGGACAGACTCACAGGGTGTTCTCAGAGCCAAATCTCATTATAGGCAAATGAGACCGGGCTGTCTACACTTTCAGTTATTTGTGGTACATGTAGCTTCTGTGTGTGCCAAATTTGGAAAGTTTTTGTACCCAAATTGCAATATTTATTTTTTTAAAAAGCACTTAAATACGATCCAACTTCCCATCCTTCTGCTGTTTGCTATGGAAAGTTGGTATTCTAAAGAATCATCTGCAAATTCTCTGCATCGCGCGGTAATGGTTGGCAAACAATCAAGTCACATTTTAACCAATTTAACTCCAACACCCAAACCAATTTAACTCCAACACCCAAACCAATTTAACACCAACACCCAAACCAATTTAACTCCAACACCCAAACCAATTTAACTCCAACACCCAAACCAATTTAACTCCAACACCCAAACCAATTTAAC
>JAOTRA010000036.1:2345855-2364398 GCA_026260255.1 Pseudolaguvia tuberculata | reverse complement strand
AATTGTCCATAGGAGTGAATGTGTGTGTGAATGGTTGTTTGTCTATGTGTTGCCCTGAGATGGACTGGCGACCTCTCGCCCTATGTATGTATGCTGGGATAGGCGCAGCAGGGATAGGCTTATTCGGGAATAAGCGGGTAAGAAGATGAATGAACATATCTAAACTGAAAGAATTCTCTAAAACTTAATTTATAAGTAAAGGTAAGACGATAATAACATTTTTTAAAGTTCTATGTTACAGTTTGTACATGTAAAGAAAGCTGATATGAAATTTTAAACAAAACACGTTAAACGGATCTAATCAACTGTTCTCTGTAGGGTTCATATAGTTGTAAATCTGACTGTGATGATGTCAGTGCCTCACCAGACAGAAACCTCACCGCATGTCACTGCCTATAATATTCTGCCTAAAACTGATGCTGTTGTTGTTGCACTAATCTAGTATTAGAAGTATGAACACCACACCAAAATCAAAGTGGCTTTCAACTGTTTTATATTAGGTGCTGACGGGCTGCAGGGTGCTCCAGGAAACCCGGGCTCTAAGGGATGGCCAGGAGTGCCAGGAGAGGCAGGAACCCCTGGTAAACCAGGACATTCAGGACAAATTGGTATGTTCAATTTAACTTAGGGATGTACCGAAATGTGGCGGTGGCATAGGGGCTTAAGAAAAAGGTCCCGGGTTCCATTCCTGGGCAAGAGGTCTTTCTGTACAAATTTTTCATGTTCTCTCTGTGGGTACAGGGTACTCTAGTTTTATCCTACAGTGCAAAAACATATACATGAGACTGATTGGAGATTAACTGCTTATAGGAGCGAGTGTACATTAGATTACATTTCATTTTACTGTCAATCTAAAGAGTACAGCATTGTCATTATTTTACAGCTAAAAATTAATTTACACTAAATCTTATAAAATAATTGTGCATGTTATGATTTGTTCTGAACTACTATAAATCACATATAAAAATTGCTACATTAATAATGATTATTTTGTATGATAATTAAAAGTTTTAAGTGTTTTTGTGATCTCCAGAGACTGAAGTTTTCTTTTTCTTGTCAGGTTTTCCTGGACTTGATGGGATTTCAGGGTTACATGGCCTTAAAGGTCAAAAGGGCCTTCAAGGCGTTGCAGGTAGTTACTTATGTTTTTCTGTAATTTTAATTACTAATGCAATCACAATTTAATAAACAGAGTCTGATGTTAAGAAAGGCTTAATGATAATTGCAGAATTCAACATATTTTTAAGACGTTGAGTTGAGTAAATGCTTTTTTGTTGTAATGCTTTACAATTGTTTACATTTAGCGGGGACGGCAGTAAGCAGCATGTTTATGTTTACTGAATGAGAGATAGATCAGTTTCTTCAAATGTTGTTGTATGCGCAACAATTAACCCACAGACCGATATCCGTCAGTTTTATCTTAGTGTTAATGTATACATTTGTTAGGTCTTGACAACTGGGGACTACCAGGTGAGGATGGAGAAAAGGGAGAAAGGGGAGAACCAGGTATTCCCAACACAGAGATTGGGATCCCCGGAGGTCGTGGTCTTAAAGGTTTAATAGGAAATCCAGGTGGGTCATCACATATCATATATGTTGTCTAATTTTGAAGCTGCCTATGTTTACAAGTTTAAATTACTTCTGTCTATAGGTGACCAGGGTGAACCAGGCCCTCCAGGTGATCAAGGTTCTCCAGGCTCTCATGGAATTCCAGGCAGGAAGGGTCTTACAGGGGACACTGGTTTTCCGGGTCAGAAAGGACTTCCAGGTAAAGACGTTAATATATTCAACTACAATTATAGTACAGCGTTATTACTAACAATTATTTTATTCGCTGTAACAGAGCAAAACAACAAACTTTCTTTTCCTCTGATTAGGCTTTTCAGGGGCCACCGGTCTTCCAGGTTTTCCTGCTCCATCTGGAGCTAAAGGAATATTTGGCAGTGAAGGGGATCTTGGAAACCCAGGACTAAAAGGACTACAGGGAGATATAGGAGACAAAGGATTTCATGGACAATTTGGTGTATCAGGAGAAAAGGGTATATTTCCATACCCTAGTATAGACTTATTTTTTGTTAAATTGTCATGTCATATTTCAATTTACTTTAAATATTACTTATTTCAGTATTATTTAGTATTTAATAGTATTTAGTATTTAAATACTATTTAATTAGCGTTGCATACAACAAGAGGTTTTTTTTTTATCACACCTGGGTTTACTCCTTCTTTATTTTTTAATTAACAGGTGTAAAAGGATCTATGGGTGGGATGGGTGTCCCAGGACCACATGGTATACAAGGGGATAGAGGACTTCCTGGTGCTAAAGGAGGGACTGGTCCACCAGGTATGGTCCTTTTGTCATGCAAGTTTAATTTGAAAATTTATTTGACTAAACATAATCATGATCGGGCGGCGTGGTGGCGTAGTGGATAGCGCAGTCGCCTCACAACAAGAAGGTCCCGGGTTCAAATCCCGGGCCGGGATCTTTCTGTGCGGATTTTGCATGTTTTCCCCGCGCTTGCATGGGTTTCCACCGGGTCCTCCGGTTTCCTCTCACAGTTCAAAAAAACCATGCAGATTAGGTGGATTGGTGGTTCTAAATTGTCCATAGGAGGGAATGTGTGTGTGATTGGTTGTTTGTCTATGTGTTGCCCTGAGATGGACTGGTGACCCGTCCAGGGTGTACCATCGCTCTATGTGTGCTGGGATAAGCGCAGCAGTTCGATGAATGAATGAATGATCATGATCAGCGTGGTGACGTAGTGTATAGCACGGTCGCCTCACAACAAAAAGGTTCTGGGCTCGATTCCCAGGCCAGAGACCTTTCTGTGCGGAGTGTGCATGTTCTCTTGTGTGGGATTCCTCCATACTCCGGTTTCCTAACTTTTGGTTAATTGGTGATTCTAAATTGCCCATGGGAGTAAATGGTGTGTTTGTATATGGGTTGCCCTGTGAGGGACTTGTGAGTGTGTATCCCCGCCTCTCGCCCAATATGCTCTATGTGCGCAGCAGACCCCGTGAGCCCAATTAGTGGATAAGCGGGTAAGAATATGAATGAATGAATGAATGAATGAATGAATGAATGAATGAATGAATGAATGAATGAATGAATGAATGATCACCCTGTGTTCTTCAGATGTTTGTATATAACTGCCTTTATAACCTTTCTCAGGCACACCTGGCTCCCCTGGTGCTAAAGGTCAACCCCCTGTTCCTGTAAAGATACCAGGTGAGAGAGGACTTCCAGGGCCACCTGGTCAGCAAGGACTACAGGGATTGAGAGGGGACGTTGGCCCTATGGGACTCCCTGGAGATCCAGGTAAATTAAATAAACACTTTTTTGAACAAGTAAAAATGTTCAAACAATTGCCACTTTCCATAATTGTGTTACTTGAATTTATTACTTGGGCAGCGCGGTGGCGTAGTGGATAGCACGGTCGCCTCACAACGTGTCGGGAGACTTTCTGTGCGGAGTTTGCATGTTCTCCCTGCGGTTGCGGGGGTTCCTCTGGGTACTCCGGTTTCCTTCCACAGTCTAAAAATGTGCAGATTAGGTCTATTGGTGATTCTAAATTGTCCATTAGGAGTGAATGTGTGTGTAAATGGTTGTTTGTCTATGTGTTGCTCTGTGATGGACTGGCAACCCATTCAGGGTGTACCCCTGCCTCTCACCCAATGTGCGCTAGGATAGGCACCAGCAGACCCATGTGACTGAATTAGGGAACAAGCGGGTAAGAAGATGAATGAATGAATTTATAATTTTTTCTTATTCTAGGTTATATTGGACCCAAGGGACAAAAGGGTATGCCAGGGCTGTCTGGAATCCATGGAACACCAGGCATTCGAGGAGATGTTGGGCAAATTGGACACCCTGGTTTACAGGGCCTAGAAGGTAAAGCTTACAAAATTCTGATCTATGTCATTGTTTAAAATACCAGTGGACAAGTTAGAAAGATGCCCAGACGGTGATTATAATAATTAAGCGTCTCAATTTTTGAGAAGTTACTTTAATGTCACATGTTTTATGAGAAAGTTACACACAATCCTGTTATAAACAAAGGTGTAATAAATATATAGAAATATTCAGTTCTGGTTTTTTTTGTCAGGATACCCTGGACGCCCTGGTACTCCTGGTCCCACTGGTATGGCTGGACGTAGTGTCAGTGTTGGGTACCTCCTGGTAAAACACAGTCAGTCTGATCAGACTCCAATGTGCCCTGTGGGAATGTCAAAGCTTTGGGATGGCTACAGCTTGCTTTACTTTGAAGGACAGGAGAAAGCTCATAATCAGGACCTTGGTAAGTTTAAAAGAGTTTAGACTACAACTAGAAAATTTGAGAAGTGTTACACTACAAATCACAAATCAAGGTTCTCTGCAAACATTCTTTACCGTGTTATTTAGGTCTGGCAGGCTCGTGTCTTCCTCGTTTCAACACCATGCCGTTCTTGTATTGCAACCCCGGTGATGTATGCTACTATGCTAGTCGCAATGACAAGTCCTTTTGGCTGTCTACAACTGCCCCTATTCCCATGATGCCAGTGGAAGAGTCAGATATAAAGCCCTATATCAGCCGCTGTTCAGTATGTGAGGCTCCATCTGTAGCTATAGCTGTGCACAGTCAGGATATTACTATCCCACAATGTCCTGCAGGCTGGAGAAGCTTATGGATTGGCTACTCGTTCCTCATGGTGAGCTTTCAGTCGATACTATGTTATGTTGATAGATTTGGTCGTTAGGGATAAATGATTAGCCTGTCTTCTCATTTGCGTTCAAGTACAAACAGAACAATGAGCTCAATCTTTTGTCTTTTTACACATAGCATACAGCAGCTGGAGATGAAGGCGGTGGTCAGTCTCTGGTGTCTCCAGGCTCATGTCTGGAGGATTTCCGCACCACCCCTTTCATTGAGTGTAATGGAGCTAAGGGTACCTGTCACTACTTTTCTAACAAGCACAGTTTCTGGCTGACATCTATTGACCAAACCTTCCACAGTACCCCTGAGTCAGAGACCCTCAAGGCAGGACAGCTTCTCTCCCGCATCAGTCGCTGCCAAGTCTGCATGAAGAACCTGTGACCTGCATAAACTTTAACATGAGGGTATGGCCATTTTGACAACTTTGTGCATAGTCATGACAATAATCCAAGGTAGGCTTTAAGTGTCAAAAAAGGATTGTAGAAATTAAGTTTAACAGTTCCTGTTCATATAAATATTCAGCATACTTTTATATTATGAACAACCCTCAGGTTTCCTGTATTACTATCTATCGCTCCCTGTGTGCCTAAGGACTGAAGATATGTAAATGTATTGAGAAAAGGGGTCAAACAAGCATCCATTTACTCATATTTCATTTGAAAAGGTGCTTTTTCTAACTTATTACCTCACTTATCAACATGATTTGTATATTACCAGGATAATCATACAGCAGAACCAAAGACATTCATGTTAATGCACAGCTTCTCTTATATACATTTATGTATGACCCGTAGTTATTATTGTCTCATTGTGCCCAATATAACCCACTAAATGATTTGGACTGTCAGAATGACACCTTTGGATTAAGTATTTCATCACCATTACCGGGTTATGAATTGTTTTACTAACACTGTTTTGCAACTTTACATTGTTTTCTAGGAAATTATTTGCACTAATAATACAGTATTTTGGTCTCATCATTATGCTAAACTTTTTCCACATCCGCTGAGCGCAACCATGCACCTTTTTAAAGAACAGAATAGAGAACTCCAAGTTTCTGTGATATGCAGACGTTGTCACAGCTTAGCAAAGTGGAGTTCAGATCAGCTTTTCGAATTCAATATAGATTACAATACAAATCATTCGTTTCTACTTTGTTACACAGACTGCACTGATTTTTCATGATTACAATTGTCCAAATATTGGATTTTCCCCGTTGCACATCCAACACAATATTTTTTTACATTTATTTCTTATTAAAATCTGATGAATTTTTTAAACGAATGACCACACTTTATTCAGTAACGTATACTATGTGTGCTTTGTGTCTGACCGTAAACGAATGAACAGATTCAATTGATTTTTAGCATTACTGAATAACAACAGCAAATTCTATCTCTTTCTTACAAATTTTATGTAATTGTTTGCCGAGACCACCAGGACTTGTTTGTTTACATGGAGGAATTTTGGGGTAAAACGTATAGCTACTGTTTTATGTGTAAAGAATGTAAACACCACAAGACAAAGCAAACATTCAACAAACAGGTTTTTATCAAAGTTGCTTAATTCTAACAAATGTATCCATTTAAAAATAAAACCACTTGTTTACTATTACTTTAAGCATGTTAATGACAAAGTATAAAAAGAAAAATTAGAATGCTGTTCAAGGCAGAGTGATGCAGCATTCAGCATTGTCAAAGCTACCAGAACCAGAGACACAGCAGGGTGTTCATTAGGTTACAGCTACTGTTCATCTAGAAATGAATGGAATGTGGAATATGCTTCCGGTTGGTAAACTAGCTAATAATGGCTATGTTTTTATTTCCAGGTGGAGTTCAGTTAGGATGTTTTCCGGGCAAAATTTTTAATGCACTTGGTAGCATAATAGTAGCAATGGGCAAAACCATTATATGTGATACCATTATCTGAGCAGAAACAACCAGATGAGGTTCTACTCGTACATCAAATGTTTTACAAATATCTAAAGATAGATCTGTACACAAATTGGAGTTGTTTCTTAACAAAGGAAATCCTTCACCCTATGCACTTTTGTGGTATTTTGCATTATTTGGCAGATAGACTTATTCAGAGTAACATTGATTTAATTTATACCGCTGATGAATTGGGGTTAAGAATCTAGCAGTGGTAAGTTGGTGGTACTGGGAACCAAGCCCACATTCATCTGGTTATCAGTCTGACACCATATCTTTAGCCATCATCATCATCATCATTACCGACAGTGACCTTTATAAAGCTGTTACATTGGAATGAGCAAATTCACAAAATTAAAAAAAATCTCTCATTTTAATAAAATCATTATTATTCTAATATTTTTTTATCCTTCCCAGACCATTGGCCCACAGAACCATTGGCCCTATGAAGTATACACAGTACTACAGTGAGGCAAATGTTAATTATCTGCTTGCTATCTTTTGTTTCCAATTAAAAGAAAGAATACTTGTACATTTGTCATAACATGGCTTCATGTAAATAGTACATAGAAGCACAAGAATCAACAATAATTCAAATGAATCACATCAGCACTAATATAAAACTTTGGTATATTGTTGTTGCCCTATGAAGGATTTGTGTATGTTTCTGATAATCATTTTCAACACTAATCAATAACTAGTTACTTGATTGACAGAAATGTGATTTCTTTTTAATAAAATGGGTTGATAGGGTTAATCCTTCTGTGCCTTTATTGATTCAACATCAACATTTATTCACTGAGTAAATGTTGACCTCCATCTTAGGCACAGCAGCCACCTTGAGTCCTCTTGCCCGTGCTGGCTGCTTCCAGGTCCACAGTAGAGCTCTCACCCTCATTTCTCTTCTTCAGGATCGAAGGCACGACTAAGTCAAACATAGTTTCAAACAACATATCCACATTGTAGCCGGTTTTTGCACTGGTTTCAAAACACATGCTTTCGGCG
Source organism: Pseudolaguvia tuberculata (assembly GCA_026260255.1). NCBI lineage: Eukaryota > Metazoa > Chordata > Actinopteri > Siluriformes > Sisoridae > Pseudolaguvia > Pseudolaguvia tuberculata. Next base: position 2,356,768 of record JAOTRA010000036.1, on the reverse strand, counting down.
GGCAGACAAGCCTTCTCGTCCAGCCCTTTGTAAAGTAGTATACGTCCGTATAGAGCCATGGCATCCTCTCTGTTCACCTGTTTGCGCTGAAGAGATGAGGAAGAAGAAGTTGAAGTGCGGACAGGCTTGCTGCTCTCCACTTCCTCTGGATTAAAAGTCTGGGCCTGTGACTCAGTCAGGTCAGCTTTGTTTCCTACAACGGCAAAGATGCAGTCAGCATTGGCAGTGTCGGTTAGGGATAGAAAACGTTCTTCCAGCTCTACGTAACTTTGCCAGCTGGTCATGTCATATGTGAGAACGACTGCAGCTGCGTTACGACAGTACATAGAGCCAAGACCGTGGAACTGCTCTCGACCTAGAACACAGCAGATAGGACAAACAAATGAGTACATGAATATATATAGTTTTTTACACTCCAAAAAAACTGTTTACAACAGAGCAAGTAAAAAACAAAAGCTTTCATGTTAAAAAACAATGTAGAGGCCTTGGCTTTGATTCCACTACGGAATTTCTGTGCGGAGCCTGTATGTTCTTCCCGCGTTTTTGTGGGTACACCGGTCCTTCCACAGTCCAAAAACATGTACATTTAGTTGATTAATGATTCTAAATTTCCCATAGGAGTGAATGTCCACTCCTGCTACCCCGAATTACGGAATAAGATAGATGAATGAATGAATGAATGAATGAATGAATGAATGAATGAATGTAAAGGCCCTCAAGTCACAATAGCATTGTGCTTGATGATGTGAGATATGGTGTAACAGGGGTAGCAAAGTTCTGCTGGAGCCTACATAGTGTGAGAGGCAGGGGTGCACCCTGGGCAGGTCTCGAGTCCATCACAGGGCATACACTCCTATGGGAAATTTAGAATCACCAAATCAACCTAATGTTCATGTTTATGGACTGTGGGAGGAAGTGCTGGGTACCCTGTTATTTAATGAGGATAAAAAGTGTAATAATATTAAACTGCAGCTTTGAACATTGCGTATTAATAATTGAAAACTTTGGGCATTTATAGTATTTGGCAGACAATTGGGTGTTAATGTCTTTGCTCAGGGGCCTAACAGTGCAACACAGTGGTGCTGGGAATCAAGCCCAACAGTCACTAATTGGAAAATCGCTGCACTACCACACGAACAAGTCAATGACCTAGACCTTAATTCACATCTGATCTGAGATCATCTGGGGAAAAAAGCACATTAAAGAAGATTCTGTCTAAACCATCCAGTTTGGTTATTAATATTTAATAGTTTTTAGAACAAAAAAAAACTTAATATGCAAACTATGTTAATCAAATAATAAATCAATCATATGGATTTATTTTTAATTAGTGGTAGTTCACAAACATTAAAAAGTAATGAGAAGCCTTTATTTCCTGATTAATACACATACACACACACATCACATGATTTGGTTTCATACAGCTAATCTGCAGCACTATGGATCGGTGGTGAACCACAAGCAAAATAATTCCACATGAAGTGATCTGGATTCTGCTCTGAAGAAAAATATTCGAAAGGTCTAAAAACGTACAAGCTCAAGTATTGCAGGGAAAGAATGAGAATTACCATACAATCACATGACAATTTGTTCACCTTCTCCCTGGAACAGTCTGTACAGTACTGTGGCTGCTCTATAATAGGAAACCTTGAGACCTCATGATGTCTCGTACAAAGCGGCGGGTTGACTCACAAGCTTTGCTCAACTGTGTACCCTTTTGCTGTTTCTATACTGTACAGTCTGGATTAATGAGGATACTTTGTAACCCCGGTCATATGACTTTCCATTTCTGCTTCTGCTTCTGACAGATAAACAAAAGAACCATTGTCTATTTGCCAGAATCCACATTCTTCTAGAGTCACAATTAAAAATGGTTTATTTCTGTTTAATTGTTTTTGCAACTTTATGTAAATTATGTTAAAGGGGGGCAGCACGTTGGCGTAGTGGATAGAACAGTCGCGACACAACAAAAAAGTCCTGGGTTTGATTCTCAGGCTGGGGATCTTTCTGTGTGTGTGTGTTCTCCTTGCGCTTGTGTGGGCTTCTTCCAGGTACTCCAGTTTCCTCCCACAGTCCAAAAACATGTACATTAGGTTGACTGGTAAATCTAAATTATCCATAGGCGTGAATGTGTGCGTGAGTTATTCTTCGTCTATGTGTGTAGGCCCTGTGATGGACTGGCGACCTGTCCAGGGTGTATCCCTGCCTCTAGCTCTATGTGCGCTGGGATAGGCTCCAGCAAACCCAGTGACCCCGAATTAGGGAATAAACAGGTAAGAAAATGTATGTATGTTATGAATGAATGAATGGTTTTTACTTTCATCCGTACACATAATGTTAATGCCTGTGGATTGTTTATACATTTGAATTTTGGACTGACTTTAATAAAGCCTGGTATTGTCCTTCACACACTGACAGACACGCGCACGCGCACACAGACACGCGCACAAAGTTTTGACAGATAAATTCTCACAGAATCCAATTTTTAAGTAGAATGGAATACATACTAGATTAATGTATCTAATGTAAATAACATGGGTCAAACTAATATAATTGAGAAATAAATGTTATTAAAAGTAGACATTGGTATAATTTCGGTATGTGTCCGAAAGCTCATCCTCTCACCTGCAGTGTCCCATATAGAGATATTATAGGGTCCCCACTGCTTGAGAAAAAAGGCTCCTCCAACTGTGCTCACTGTGTCCTTAAACTTTCTCTCGGTGTATCTGTGCAGTAAAGACGTTTTCCCCACATTCATGTCACCGAGTAGAACTATTTTCACGTCGGGTTTTTTCAGCTTCTTCGTTGACTCGGCCATGATCAGAAATCAGCACCCTGCTCCGTTCACCCTACGCCATATTTAACTTTTTATCCACAAATGACAGCACAAAAAAAAAGGAAAGAAAAGAAAAGGTTTGCTTTGTTTCTTACACGCCATAATTAAGAGTTCATTCACACGGATAAATAAAATGATGGTCATAAAGTGGAACTAGGCGGACAAGTTTACAGCGTCAATTTTATAACGGTCACATTTTAGGAAGCTCAAGTTTTAAGTCTTTAAAGCTACAACGCAGGAAATACCTCCGAAGAGGGCGGAGCTACACAGCTGCTAAATAATATAAATATTATATATTATAAATTATATAAATAATTTATTGGGCTACATACTAAATTTAGTTTGTTAAATTTTAGCGATTTTTTAAAAATAATAATGTTTTACATCTGTAACTTTGATACGAAGAAAATAATTTATTGGCTTCACTTCCGTCTGTCCAATCAGAATTCCGCCTCTGTCTTTCCCTGAATTTTAATTGGATGTTGGAACGGGCGTAATACAGTGCAGTTGCAGAGGCTCGTTGACTTGAATACACGCCGAGGTGCGGTCGATGCTGCTTAAACGTGCATTCGCCAGATTTCCTGGTTCTCTCCAAAGTTGGCCCATCGGTAAGACCAGAGTTCCGGGTTTTAAACGTTGTTACTCGATCGGAATGCATGGAAGCAAAGTTGCTCCTTCGTGTCATAACTGTAGCCATCTGTTTTGCGGTAACTCTTCTGCATGAGAAAGGTAAATCCAGGTCGGTTAGTAGCCAGGTTCCCCTTTTACTAACATCCATGATTAAAATATAACGCTATATAAACATTGTCATTAACCAAACATGTGTAATTAAAGATAAAAATACCATACTCAAACTCTCATTCAATGTTTGCGCTTAATGTGTGTACTACTAAATGACGTAGTACGCAACATGTCTGACGTGACGAAGCAGCAGCAGTAGGAGTGGCTCGGATTAAGTTTTGGTATCCTTTCTGCAACATAACGGTAACCTGATTATCATTCGCGCTTTTTGGTTGCTTTAATTTATGAATGCCATTATGAGAGAACAATAGGAGAACATTATTCTAGACCTTATTTTTAATGGTTTCCTGGAAACATGGCACAAACGAGGAAGATTAAAAAAGGTTGTAGCTAAATAAGTAGCTATATTTTGGCTAATGTCAGGCTAGCTAGCTGGCGAGTAGATGGATGCTTAGCTAGTTTACTGTAAACAAGCTCGCTTTGTTTGACTCGGATCCTGGTTAGGAATAGCAGATTGAACATGTTGGTGAATCAAACCCGAGGATACCATTGGTCAGATGCGGAGACAAGAGCATTATTGACTATTTGGGGCGAACACGACGTGCAGACGGCACTGGACGGAAACTTCAGAAATAGTCACGTTTACCGCGACGTCGCCGTACGTTTGGGTGACATGGGCTACGATCGAACCCCGGATCAGTGCCGAGTGCGAGTTAAAAGCTTGAAAAGACAGTATTTCCAGGCGAAAACAGCCGCGAAGAAAAACGGCCACCATTCGAAGATCTTCAGGTTCTATAAGGACATGGAAAGGATTCTGAGCACCAGGTCATCAGCGGGCTTGGATGCTCATGATCTAGACGGCATGGGTGTTGAAGGAGACGAGACTTTGGATGGGACTGAGGAAGACGGAGAGAGTGTGGACCAGCCCCATGAATCAGATGTAGAGGGTGCCGGAGAATGCTCAAACATGGAATACCCTGTCAAAATTGAGTACCCAAACTACCCTATACCAGTGACTGTGGGCAGTTGCAGCAGTAAGTCCTTAGCTTGGCACTCACCAGCTTACAATATGCAATAAATGCACGCAGGCCAATCTGTTAGCATTGTTAATTCTACTTTGTTACAGCTGTACCAGATACTCAAGCGAAAGCGATTGAGGAGCAGCCCATACCCATGACATCCTCTGCAACAAGCAGGAGGCACAAAAAGCGTTTTGCCAACCTTTCGCTAGAGAAACTAATGGAAAAGTTTCTGGAACAGAGTTTGGAGGCAGAGGAAAACTTCTATAGACTCGAGGAGCAGCGGCTCCAGGCCGAGGATCTGCGCAGGGAGACCGAACACACGAGAGAGATGCATATGTTGCAGATGCTAGGACAGATGTTCTCAGGTCTCACCACACCGGCGTCGCCGCCTTCTCAGTCTGCTCGGAATGTAAAGACCGGTTCATCTGTACCTCGCACACGTCAGTATGGTGCCAACCACATCCATGAAACCTGCCAGGTTGATTATGCCACCCTAAGTCCGCCAGCTGCTCCAGGTCTGCGCAGGACTGACGCCATTGACTACTGACTTATGCTTTGGTTTTGCAATTTATAATATTTAATTTGCTTCTCTTTTTGCCTAATTTGGGTGGCGTTTCGAGCTGGGGTGGTCTGTGCTTCCAAAATATGCATATCTGTTTATATTATCCAGGAGATGGTATTTTTTTATTTTTCACTTTGTGGTTTTATCCTTAGTCATCGAGCGGACGTTTTCCCTCGGAAGGGTTGCACAGCGTGGCATGGATATTCTGCCGTTGGTTAAAAATATCATTCCTCCTCTGACTTCTAAAAAGCACAAGGGGCAAGATGGCCGCATAGGTGTAATCGGAGGATGTCAAGAGTAAGTGACCGCTGCAATGACATGTTAAGATCCGTTTTAGAAAAAAACTTTATTCCACCAGATATTTTCTTCTGTTTTAATAGGTACACTGGTGCACCTTACTTTGCTGCTATATCTGCTCTAAAAATAGTATGTAGTATAACGTCTTAAGAAAATATTTGCATTAAATCCATAGGTTTCTTTCATTTTAACCGTATGTGTCTTTGTGTCAGCATGCCTTGTTTCTTTCCGTTAGGGTGCCGATCTTTCTCACGTCTTCTGCAGCAAAGATGCTGGAACTGTGATTAAATCTTATAGCCCAGAGCTTATAGTTCACCCTGTGCTGTAAGTGCATTAATGTACTCAACAAATTTGATTTGCATCTATGTTCACTAGTGATTTTTAATGTACTTTTCCCTCTTTATGTTGAAACTTAGAGACAGTCCCGGTGCTGTGCAGGAAATTGAGAAATGGCTTCCAAGGCTTCATAGTTTGGTGGTAGGTCCAGGCTTAGGAAGGGATGACAAGCTTCTTAATCATGCGAAGGTAAAAAAAAAAAATCACTTGGTTTATTTACCTGTTTACATGTAAAAGATGTTTACTTTGAATATTACTGGTAATTTCGTAGGCGGTTATTGAAAAGTCAAAATTGAGAGGGATTCCAATAGTCGTCGATGCAGTAAGTAAAATGTTAAAATAGAGAAATATTACTAAGCTCTAACAGATGAATGTATGATGTTTTGTAATTTGATGTGTTTCCTTGCAGGATGGGCTTTGGTTAGTTGCCAAAGAGCCGTCAATTATTCAAGGTTATCAGAAGGCAATTCTAACACCTAACTTTATGGAGTTCAGTCGTCTGTACGAGGCAATGGTGAGGGATGTCTTCGACATTTCTAATTGAACTGCATGTTTTTTAATGGGTTTTTCTCCTTACAATCAATCAGTTTTCCAAGTTCATTACATATCAAACAATAAAAAAGGAGAATTAAGCAAGTGCCATTGTATTAAGTGCAGTAAAGAAGCCCTGTCTAAAGTTGCAAAGTTCCATGCAATATATTGGTTGAAATTATTTTTGTGAGACAAACATCAGGTCCCAATTCTTACTATTTGAATTACAGTACAAGAAAAGGGTCCCGGTGATCTTTTTAATCTGTCTGGACTAAATATTCCATATACTCTAAGAGAGATTACTCATCATATGCAAAAGCCGTTCCTAACTGCTTTAAACAAATAAACACAAAAAGAACATTGTTCCTTCTATTTAAATAGCACTCATGAAACATTAAAGCTAAACTTTATCCAAATATAAATTTGCACTGCGGTGATGTCAAGTTTTAATATAAAAATGGCTGATCTAGTAAAAATTGTCATACTACCTGGAATCATAAGTATATACTTGCGTAAATGTAGATTTCCAAAAAGACAGAAGACGACAAGACACAAAAGGAAAAAAAACACAATATAGTACAATACAATATAGGTTTTATCAGCAGGTTTTCATTCATTCATCTTCTTATCCGCTTATTCCCTAATTCTGGGTCACGAGGGTCTGCTGGTGCCTATCCCACCTAGCAAAGGGCGAGAGGTAGGGGTACACCCTGGACAGGTCGCCAGTCCATCGCAGAGCACACACGAAAAATCAATCACACACACACACGTTGACTCCTATGGACAATTTAGAATCACCAATCAACGTAATGTTTATGGACTGTGGGAGGAAACCGGAGAACCCAGAGGAAACCCATGCACGTGCAGGGATTTAAGTTTGGGTTCTCCGCACAGGAAGACCCCTGACCCGGGAATCGAACCCAGGACCTTTTTGTTGTGAGGCCAATTAGCAGGTTTTAAGCCAAGAAATTAAATTTGAACGTTTGAATGTGCTAGTCAAGGTAAGAAGAGTTTGATTTCTTGAGAAAAGTCAGTCCGGCTGTGACTGTCGGAATGCTTTTCTACTTTTTCCTCTCATTTTCATATACATTGTTTTCAAATTTGGGAGCCATAGCTTTTGAATGTACACATTTTTTTAATACCAGCAAATTTGTTACAAGACACGTATCATGTGACACATTCAGTCTTTCTGTTAATTCACATGCGTGCAACATTAGTCATTACATACACGACTTCATTAATAGGAGAATAGGAAACATGCCTGCGCTTTCATTTTAGAACTTAAAGTCAGGAAATTATTAAATAAAACATTAATAATGTTGAATTTTGGCAGCAACGTCCTGAAATTCTGGAGGGAGTGAGGAATTTTTTGTTAGTAATTTACAGACAGCATTATCATACTATACAATAAAATAGTGCTATAAAATATTTATAAAGCATGAACAAGGTTTGGCATATTTGTTTACAGCACCATCAGCCCTTAGACACTACTGACCTCAGGGTCACTGCCCAGCAGCTGAGTATCGCACTGGGTAATGTGACACTGGTTCTGAAAGGGGAGGAGGATGTCATAACTGACGGCAATCAGGGTCAGTCATTTTATACCCCATCGTTTTCCCTGTAACATGCACTTTTTTTTAAATGCACTCATTTAATTTTGTTTCTCTTGACTCCTGTTGTGTTTAGTGGTAACCTGCAGACAGGAAGGCAGTGGACGTCGCTGTGGAGGACAGGGAGATCTGCTGTCTGGCTCTCTAGGAGTCTTTTCCCATTGGGCTTTCACTTCATCGCTTAATGCAACGGAAGGGTAAGATTTCCCTTTCTTATGTTCATGTGCACGCACGCTCAAGTTTTATTGAGTTTGCTTGTGATTGATTCTGCAGTTTGAATCCTACCCTGGTGGCTGCTTTTGGTGCTGCCTCACTGACCAGACAGAGTAACAATCAAGCCTTTCACAAGTACGGCCGTGCTACCACCACCTCTGATATGATCCAGGAGATCTGTGCTGCCTTCAAGAAGCTGTTTGACACCTGAATTAGTTTGTATGCACTCTGAGCGCTCAGCTTCCTTTCAGCTCTGTGCAGCAATGTCTTTTTTTTACCCTGCAAAAAAAGGTTTAATCCACAGTTTGAAATAGACACTTTGTCTGTGCAATATTATGCCTAGTGTCCGCCATGATCCACATCGGTTTGTTTTGTATTTATTCTCATAACACTCGAAACGAATCTGTTAAAATTCCAGTCTGAAGCTTAGAAACACTTTCCAGATGCCTTAGAGGTTTGGTTAAGTGGACGACAACATTTATAAGGAATAAACAATATTTATAAGGAAGCCCCAAAATTGCCAAACTCCAAACCTTAAGCTGTAAGTAGATTCCACAATTTATTGTAATAATAATGATAATATATTCCGTTATTTGATTTGTCGGAAGGCATTCATTCGATTTATATACAGCAATTCTGTAAAGGGCAATTCTATTCAAATGTTTATAAGAGCAGTTTATAACACTTGTTTGTTTGTATCTTTGTTTTTAAAAGGAGTCCCTAATGTAGGTTTATTGTAGCATCCTAAAATAACGTTGTAGTCAATGTTTAACTGACACAGGAAAGTGTTCATCATAGGATGTGGCAGTTTCCCAAAAATGTGACACTGTATATTTTTAAGCTTTTTAGTTAATGCACAGTGATGGAAGCACAAGTGACAGAACGACTGCTTATAACTGTTGTAAGCAATGGAGAGAAACTCATTGTTTTCTCAACATGAATCATGTTGTTGATCAGTGTAAATTTCCTTTTATAAGCTCTAAAGATCTTAGTGTCACCAAATTATTTGGGAGAAACAAATAAATCGTGTTGAGACTTGGATTCAATTTAAATATCTCTTTATTTACATGTATTAATTAAACCAGAACCAAGTCTTGAATCCTTCTCTAGATCAGGGATGTCAAACTCCCAGAAAGGGCCACAGCTCTGCTACATGAAGCCTGAAAGACTTGATTAACTAGATTAGCTGTGTTTTAATTAGGGTTAAACTGATTCGTGCTTTGGTCTGTCAGGAACTGAAATAAACACACATTCATTATTTCTTCCTTAACAAAGAAATAATGAAGTAAGTAATTACAAGACTGTTGCTTTGTATGAATTATAGGTGAAAACAAATCTCCATTCATTACAGGTGACACCTGAAGTATCATTCAGTAATTATTGTGTTTTATATTAAATATAGGCAGTGTGAGGGGCGGGCGATTCTCCCATAGTTGCAGCACTGGTACATGTTATGGTAGAAATTGATCTGCACTCTGATTGATAAAACTGAAACCAAATATATTGTTACTGTTATTATAAGCAGAATGAATAGAATCTTTATAATAATTCTTATTAGGAAGTGTATAGTCTGTTTATTTGAATATTTTTTAGTCATGTTAAATACTTGTCATAATTAGATGATTTATTTGTATGTATGGGCAAGTGGTAGTTTGTTGGGCTGATCGGAAGATCATTGGTTCAATTTCCAGCAATGCTTCCATGCTACCACTTAAGTCCTTTTAACAAACTCTTAAACGTACAAGTGGATTATGTTGCTTTGGATAAGTGTCTGTAAAATGCAATACGTGTAAAGATATGTAAATAAATTGCTGTCTCTTGTTGGTCTCCATATCAGATCGATAACAGATCCTTAAACGTTTGGTCTATCGGTTAATAATCTTAAACCGCACAGTGAATGGTAACCTTTGCACAAGCTTTGGACTAGTTGACTTATTACAAAAGTCTATCATCAAAGCTTTTGAAAAAGAGCAGGCAAAGATGATCAACGGTTGAGTTGTCCAACAGACAGGAGGCAGAGCTGGAGGCGGCAAGGTTGAAGATGTTGAAATTTTCATTGGGGGTGACGAGGATGGACAGGATTTGAAATGAGTTTAATTAGAGGGACAGTGCAATTAGGATGTTTTGGAGACAAGGTGAGGAACACTAGGTTGAGATGTTTTGGACATGTGCAGAGGAGGGACATGCAGTATATTGGTAGAAGAATACTGAGGTTGGAGGTTTATGGATGTGGTGAGGAAAGATATACAGGATAGTTGTGAAAGAGGCAAATGTAGAGGACAGGGTAGTGTGGAGAAGAGTGATCCGCTGTGCAGACCCCTAACGGGAGCAGCCGAAAGGAGAAGAATGTGGGCCCACTTCAAGGCCCACTTGAATTATTTTTGTTTGATTGTTGCTGGGTTCGGTTCCAAAGACCACCAAGCCAGCACTGCTACAAATACCTTAACAATCAATAGCTCAAATGTCGGTTGCTCTAGATTAGAGAATGTGATAATTATCAGAAATGTAAATATGGGGGGGGGGAAACGTTCAACAGTCCTCCTTTCGACTGTGCCCGTTGGGAGTCGCCACAGTGGATCGCTTTTCTCCACACTACCCTGTCCTCTACATCTGCCTCTTTGGTCTTCCTCTTTTCCTCATGCCTGGCACCTCCATCCTCAGCATTCTCCTACCAATATACTGCATGTACCACTCTTCATCCTCTTAATAGCTGCTCTCACTTCTGCCTTACTAATCCTACCCACTTCCTGCTTCACCATCTCCAC
>JAOTRA010000036.1:2304255-2322345 GCA_026260255.1 Pseudolaguvia tuberculata | reverse complement strand
ATAGATAGATAGATAGATAGATAGATAGATAGATAGATAGATAGATAGATAGATAGATAGATAGATAGATAGAATACCAGTCGTTAACATGTCTGTGTGCAGCTCTGTTGCGGTTGAGCTGAGCAGGACTGGAGGGGGCGGGCGGTAGAGGTGCAGTGGGGCAGATCACAGTTGATGCACTTAATCCTACCCCGTATTGCTCCTCCTGCTGGACAATGTTTAACGATGCAAATGGCAAACAGGTTCAAACCAATGAGTAAAAGGTGATCTCCCATCACAGGAACATCCTCCTACGACTGAACCGAGGTAAACGAATGGAGGACGGACTTGGACGGAGTGGAAAAGTCTAGCGTGATTTTGCCACACACACACACGCACGCGCGCTCCCACAGAGGCTGAAGGCTGGGAAAGACGACACAGCTAACGGTAATGAGGTTTTACTAACTAGCCCATTTGTTTTTTTTATTAACAGGTCGCTGTGGAAACAGCTAAACTTCTCCCAAAAGAAGAAAACTTCGGTTAAAGAGATGCTCAGTGCTGCTTTAACTGCTAAACGGCTTTAATAAATTGTGCAAAAAGAGTTTTTAAAAGAGGCACCGTGAAGCATTTCGGGTATTTTTTTAACAGCGGGCTTGAAAATGACACAGTGACCATAAGAAATGATTCGATCTATAAATACAGATGTTTTAGCTACCAAAACACCAACATATGGAAAAAAAAAAAAACCTTTTACTGTAAAATGACATTATATTTAATTATAAAATTATCATTAATATTATTAGTATGGTTGCTTGTATGAGTGTTATATTTTAACCCTTTTAATAGCCTTATATTTGTCTTTTAATTAGTCTTAAAAGATTAATATTAGTTTCTTTGCTAACAGGCAATATGATGATGTTAGATTTTATTATGTAGGAATATGGAAACTGTTGGTCAACATTATTGTCAACAGTTTAAACAAAATTATTAAGTCCTTTTTTTGGTCAAACAGTCTAAACATTTGATGTCACATGTCATAAGTGCAGTAGCACTGTTTAACCAGTATGGCGCTGTCGCACAAGACAGCAATTCAGTGACATTCAATTAAGTGAAGAAAACTTAAAACAAAAAAAAAGTTATTTTCCTTTTTTCCACAGAAAAAGAGAAAGCATTTGAACAGTATAGTATTTGATGTTTGATTTCAGCAAAATCCAGATACCTGTTTATTTCAACGACTTTAAATAAAATGTAGAATTTTAAATAAAATGTCTAACACAGCCGACCTGGTGACGGGTTCGATTGCCGTTTAAGAAATCTTTCTCTGCAGAGTTTGCATGATTTTCCCATGCTTGCCTTCTTTTTGTTTTCTCTGGGTTTTGTCCGGTTTCCTCCCACAGTCCAAAAACATGTACACTAGGTTGATTGGTGATTCTGACCATAGGAGTGTGTTTTTGTCTATGGGTGGCCCTGCGATGTACTGGTGACATGTTCAGGATGTGCCTCTGCCTTTCAACCTATAAGTAGACCCATGTTAGAAGATGAATGAATGAATGAAATGCTGGATTGGTGTCTCTAAGTTAGAGTTATAACTTATACAAATACTATACTACACTATACTATACTATACTTTATATATACTATAATTTATATATACTTTACATTTTCTACTATAGATTTGCTTGTTAGTCATGTCCGTACATTTTTCTGACAATTTCACTAGTTGAATTGATTCTCATTGTTTTATTCATTCATTCATCTTCTTACCCACTTATTCTCTAATTCAGGTCACACATAGACAAACAACGCCTCACACACATTCACTCCTATGGGCAATTTTAATTCACCAATCAATGTAATGTACATGTTTTTGGATGCAGGCAGAAAGATGCCCAGCCCGGAAATCAAACCCAGGAACTTCTTGTTGTGAGGCGACCGTGGTAACCACTATGCCAATGCGCTGCCCATTGTTTTATTTATTAGTTAAAATTTGTATATTTTAAAAATGTTAAAAATGCAACAGCTGAATTAATAAAAATGAATGAATAAAACCTGTGAAATAATTGTAGCTTTAATATAAAGATATGTTTAAAATCGAAGCGATTTCCTTGTTTCATTTACCAGTTCAGTCACAACTCTATCAATTGACTTATTGCATGGGCTGAATGATTGCAGATTAATTGACTAATCGCTCTAATGGTTATTGATTAGAATCGTTTCTTTGCATCGTTACTGTTAAATATAAAACGATGCCACTGATCTTACTTTAGGTCTGCTCTGTGAATACTTCTGTAGTTAATGTTTTGTTTTCTGCTTTCTTTTCTCTTTTTAGGCGGAAACATGGTGTCTCAGGGACATAAAACGAAGTCACCAGTAAGACATTACATTTATCTCATTCTTACTGCTAAATCTCTCTACAGATTCCAGCTGCTACCATTTACTGACCGAAACAATAAAATGAGTAATGAAAATGGTTTGGATTTTGTCCCCGTTGTGTGACTTTGGACATTAATGTCGTTCTCAGTTGCTCTAAAAAAATGGTTGTAATGGAAAGTGTCTTTGCCTGTACTTTTACAGAAAATATGCGGGACAAACTACCCACTTAGCATTTCCTTCATCATAGTCAACGAGTTCTGTGAGAGATTCTCCTATTATGGCATGAAAGGTAATGACAAAGCACAGCGTTAATACCGAGTCGTCTACATTTAAACTATATGTTGTGTTTATTGCATGAAATATTTTCGACATTAAAAGTGACCATCAATTTTTTTTTGTTGTTATATAAAGCGGTTCTTACTCTGTACTTCATTCATTACCTTCACTGGAGCAAGAACACCTCCACAGCTGTATACCATGCATTCTCTGGTCTGTGCTATTTCACCCCCATAATAGGGGCCATCATAGCTGACTCATGGCTGGGGAAGTTCAAGTAAGATGAACCAAGTGGACCAAAATTGATCAATTCATTGGATTATTACTAATACTCAATTTTTTTTTCACAGAACCATCATCTACCTGTCAGTTGTGTATGTTATTGGTCATGTGGTAAAGTCTGTTGGTGCAATACCAGATGTAGGGGACAACAGTGTCCACATGTAAGTGCTTGTATTTCTAATTTTTGAGCTATGCTATGTTTGCATTTTTGAAATACTCTTGAATATGTTACAGAGGTCTGTCCATGTTTGGCCTCATCCTCATCGCTTTTGGAACAGGAGGAATTAAACCTTGTGTGTCAGCGTTTGGAGGGGACCAGTTTGAGGATGAGCATGTAAGACAAATAACTTATTTACGTCTCTGGCTTTTAACTGACCATTTACTTCTCCAACTGAGCTGTTCTTGCTGATGCTGGGAAATAAACGCATCATTTTCCAGCCAGCACTCTAACACCTTGAGCACAGAATTAACACTTCCCTTGTTTAGCTCTCTACAGTCACCAACAGTTAAATCAGTTGCTGCTACTCCTTTCATAAATCCTGTTGCTTTGTCTGTTGTATTCCTCAGCCAGACGAAAGAAGAAAGTTCTTCTCTATCTTCTATATGTCAATCAATGCTGGGAGTGTGCTTTCGACCATCATCACACCAATTCTAAGAGGTCCCTAGAAATTCCTTACAAATGGTTTTCACTAATATGCAGATACATTTCGAGCTACCTGTAACTATACTTTAAGTGTGTGGTTAACTTTTTTGGATCACAGGTGATGTCCAGTGTTTCGGAGGAGATTGCTACGCTCTAGCCTTTGGAGTCCCTGCGGCTTTAATGGTCATTGCGCTTGGTGAGTTGGGCCCTTGAATTAGGGAATAAGCAGGTATAGAAGATGAATGAATGAATAAGTTAGTCTATATAAAAATATTTTATAAATGTTCCTACTATTAATACCAATCATTCTATTACAGGAATAATGTGCACTAACTATAGCTTAACTGTGTTAAGCTATAGTTTATATATATAGTTTATAAGCTTATAATGGCTCCCTTTAAAATAGGTACCCATAGTCAATTTGTTGCTGAATGCACTTCATGTGGGCCTATACAACTGTAATAAAGAGTTAATGACACTTAATGACTTATCTGATACTAAGAGACTTTTGTTTGTCTAGTTGTATTTATAGCTGGCAGTGGACTCTATAAAAAGGCCCCACCTGAGGGAAATGTTTTGTTGAATGTCTGCAAGTGCATTGGGGTAAGTAATGTTTCTCTCTCTCTCTCTCTCTCTCTCACACACATACACACACAACAGTTTGATAGATTGATTAATAAATCGGTTCATAAGTCAAATTAATCACTATTCTTTTGATCAGTTTGCCATAAGTAACCGATGGAAAAGCAAAAAGAAAAGCCCAAAACAGAACCATTGGCTAGACTGGGCAGAGGAAAAGTATTCGGTATAAACATTTATCATACTTTGATTGAATTGTCCACTCTAAATATATAGTGTTTTGACCATTTCATAATTATTCATGTCCCCATCAGAAAGTTCTTATTCAGGAGATCAAAATGGTGCTGCGGGTATTGGTTCTATACATCCCATTGCCCATGTTCTGGGCTCTCTTTGATCAGCAGGTGAAAAAAAAAGATTAAAATATGTTAATTGTGTAATAAATGTCACATGCACTAAAATAATTAAACATGCAATATCTCGTGGAGTCATCATAATAAATGTGAATTAAAAATCTATAATTTTTGTATTTCAGGGATCTCGCTGGACTCTGCAGGCTACTCGGATGAACATGGATTTTGTAAGTCTTCCGACTTTCTTAAAAGGTGTTTTTACAAACTCATACAGATATATTTACTGTATCATTTCCTCTTTTATGTACATGCAACCTTGTGTCTCTTATGCAATCCCCTGATTACAGGGAAGTAATAATGTTCTCAGATCCGTATTTGTATAGGCAAATATTTCCCAGATTAGACCATTTAAATATTTTTAACATTATCATTTATGAGGCCCTGCATTTACATAACTACCAAGTTTGAATATGTTGATTCAGATAATGATATTGCTACAAGGCACTATTATCTTTCCTAAAGTAGCAGCACAAAAAACACATTTACATTTGACATTTAGAAGACACCAAGATTCAGACTGACCTCCAATTGTCTATTTTATTTGAAATCCAACTGAGCAGTTGAAGGTTAATTGTCTTGTTCAGGGGCTAGACAGCGACAAATTGGTGGTTCTGGAAATTGAACCCAATATTCTCTAATAAGCAGTCTAATACCTTAACCATGAAGCTACCAATTTCCCACAAAATACAGCATAGCTAAAATTATGAACAATGCAAAGATCGAATTGAATAGTTTGAGGTGGTTGAGCTCTTCTCAGTATTCATAGATAAAATGCTGGGGGTAATCCCGTGACCCCGGATTCGGGAATAAGCGAGTAAGAAGATGGATGAATGAATGAATGAATGAATGAATGCTGCTGGTAATATTACACTGCAAGGCAATGATTGAATTCTATTACATGTGTTCATTAAGGGGTGGCGTGGTGCTGAAGTGGTTAGTAGGATTGCCTTACAGCAAGAAGGTCTTGAGTTCGATTTTCTGCCAAAGGGTCTTTCTGTGCAGTTAGCATGTTCCCCCTGCGTTTGCGTGTTTTCTCCAGGTACTTCTCCGACAGTCCAAAATCATGTACATAGGTTTATTGGTGATTCTAAATTGGCCATAGGAACAAGTGTATCTATGGTTGTTTGTGTAGCCCTGCGATGGACTAGTGACCTGTTCAGGGTGTACTCCATGCCTTTTGCCTTATGTGTGTTGGAATAGGCTCCAGCAGACCCCCGAATTAGGAACAAACAGGTTAGAAAGAATGTTCTTTAAGCTCATGCTTTGCACGCATGAGTTTGTTATTAAGAACTATGTATAGAATTTCAGGTTATTTAAAACTGGTTAGGAAAACCATGATCAACAATACCTGCAGACTACCTCCAGCCATTTGTTATATTCTACACACACACACACACACACGCACATACACATACAAATATATACATATATTTACTTACAAATGTCTCTTGATTTTTGTGATAAATAGATTTAAGCAAACTAAAACATTACAGTGCTTAAAATGAAATTGTTGGGTTGGGTGCAGTTTATCCATTGATCTACATTTTAATGCTTTACAGGGTGGAAGCTTTGTGATAAAGCCTGATCAAATGCAGGTACACTGACGTACAAATCTTGCTTTAAGTACTATGATGCTGTTACCACAGTAGCCATCATAAATTTAAGCAACACATTTACTGTCATACTGTAGGTTATATCAGCCATATATTTTTATGAGCTTCTGGTTAAGGTCATTGAGCTGGCTGAAATGCATTATGCATGTTTTTCCTCTCCCCCGTTGTTCAGATGCTAAATGCATTGCTCATTCTGGTGTTTATCCCTATCTTCGACATGGGTGTGTACCCACTTCTCGGCCTTTGTCGGATCAACCTCACGTAAGAACAGCCTAAAGTACATATCCGCATAAAAATGGAAAGTTGTAAAACTTTTAACAACATTCAAATTACACTTAAACTTGTTTTTTTATATATCAAAGTACAAATCAGCATGTGCAATGTCAAAAATTATGTAAGGGTCAGCATTTGTTATGATACTTAGACCGAAAAACAGTAAAGTGTAAACAAGCCAAGTGAAATGATAGATTAATGCCTTAACATCACCCCTGTTTGTCTATTAGTACAATTTTGGCCAAACTCACTCACTTAGCTGTGTTTTATGTATTATGGTATAAAATGCACTTTATCATGGTCCCAAGACTAAATTATCCCCTTTTTTTAATTTATTTAGCTAGTTTAAGACTTGCAATGCCACCACTTCAGAATATGTTTACAATCTTGTATGTAGCTAATTCCCTGTGGAGTCCTCATGAAAATTATTTGACTAATAAATTGCCTTTTAATTTCCATGCACTTGTTTATAACTAATATTTGAATGCTTACAGGTTTATATTTCTCTTTCTCTCGTGTGCTCAGGCCTTTAAGAAGGATGGCCGCAGGAATGATCCTGGCTGCACTTGCTTTCTGTGCCGCAACCGTAGTGGAAGTCAATGTCATTGTAAGTCCTCGCATACTGTTTTTGCCCCAATATTACCAATCTGTAGGAACTAAAGTATGTATTGTGCTTTCTGTCAAAGAAAACAGTTGTGGAACCTCCACCAGCCAAAGAGTGTCTGCTACAGGTCCTCAATCTTGTAAATGGAGAGCCGGTGTCTGTAGAAATTACAGGACATAATATATTCCCTGACAAAATACAGTCTTTTACGGTGAGACCTTTAAACTATTTCAAGTTCAGTTCATATGATGTCAGTGTAATAAAGATACAAATGTTGTCAGGATCCTCCAGGATACACTAAACTTCAACTTGAAGATGTCCTCAAAGTTTTACCGGTCACTGTCAGTCAAAACGGATTGGGACACTCATGTACACTTAACGTCACGGAGCACACTGCCTATAGCCTTATCTTGTACAGCGAGGGCTCTAATATTAGGTGTAAGCAGGTGAGTTTCCTAAATTCCTAATATATCAAATTTTAACTGGCACTTGTGAAATATTTTGCTGTAGCAATATTACATTGTCCTTTTGTTTTTCATACCATACAGGAAAAGGATAACATAATCAAATCAGAGAATGGAGAAGCCTTCCTCAGGTAACATACGACTTTGGTAGATCATAAATACTGAATAAGAATTATATTGTGTAGGCAAAAGTGTTTCTAAGGTCAAACTTTAACTGCATAGTTAATCTTCAGTCGAATTATAAAACGTTACATACTTTGTTTGGAATGTTTTTTTGCACTGCCCTATAAAAGGATATTGCTCTTTTTTTTCCAGATTCATCAATACCCAACCAGTGAATATGAACATAACAGTAGGCAGTGTAAATTTCATTGCGCCCAACAGTTATGGGATCTCTGAAATCTCAAGCGTCGAAAGAGGAAAGTGAGTAATTTATATCACTTATAGCTACATGAGTACGGTTGCCTCACAACAAGATGGTCCCGGGTTAGATTCTCGGGTCAAGGATCCTTCTGTGTGGAATTTGCATCTTCTCCCTGCGCTTGTGTGGGTTTCCTCCAGGCACTCCGGTTTCCTCCCACAGTCCAAGAACATGTAGATTATGTTTATTAGTGATTTTAAATTGCCCATAGGAGTGAATGTGTCTAAGTGGTTGTTTGTCTATGTGTCCAGGGTGTACCCCCGCCTCTCGCCCCATGTGCACTAGGATAGGCTCCAGTCCCAGAATTAGGGAGTAAGCGGGTAAAAAGATGAATGAATGAATAGCTACATGGTCAGTGTTGTGGAGTGACTAATTGCATGTAATATTGTTACGTAATTAAATTACAAAATAAATATAACAAATTTTAGTTACATTATTCTTTAAAATGTCTAATTAAATTATAATTACAATTAAAATGTTATCAAACAGTATAAAGTTTCATCTAGATATTTTCTTTCAAAACTTTGCCTATGGTTACACTGCTTATTCCGTTTGATATAGGGTTTGTAACCTTTTTTATTTTCAAAGTAACCTTCCCAACACTTTATCATATTATAATGCTGCAAGATCAAGAAAAAATTATTATTCTTGAGTTAAAAATATACTTTTTATTACAGACTATGATGACAGACTTTATGCCTGACCAAGAATTTGATAATAAATGTTATGTTTTTGTTGTTTTGTTTTTTTTTCCACTTCTGCAGATACATGCAAGTTACCTGCGAATCAGACATAAAGACACAATATATTGATCTGGGGCTTCTTGACTTTGGTGCCACTTACACAGTCATTCTTGCTGGGGTAAAATATGTTTATCCTAGTGTGATTAATGTTTCCCTTCATGCACCATGGAATTAGACTGAAGTTTACCACAACAGATCAACTGAAGCGGAAAACAGAAAACGAATATAAAAAGATATATTAGTATTGTTAATATTGGTGCTTCTTAAAAATGACGAATTGCAATTTTTAGGGCTGTATGAAATTCAAGAATAGGAAGTCATTCTAAGAGAGTCCTGTTGTTTGTGCAGGATGAAAATAAGGTAACAGTTCATGTGATGGAGGATGTCCAGGCTAACAATGTACACATCGCTTGGCAGATCCCACAGTATGTCCTTATCACCGCAGGAGAGGTCATGTTCTCCATCACTGGCCTAGAATTCTCATACTCACAGGTATATGTATATGTATATTATTTTGGAGATAATATTTTAAGTTTATTGTTTATCCAGTTTTACTTGCATATGCAAATCTTGTGCTTTTAGGCCCCAGCTAGTATGAAGTCAGTGCTACAGGCAGGTTGGCTTCTTACTGTGGCGTTCGGAAATGTTATTGTGCTGATTGTAGCAGAGGGAGCTGGGCTGGAACAAGTAAGCAGACTCCCAGGCTTCATTTTAAATGAGCTCATTACAATTCATAACAAAATATCACATCAAAAAGTCACATCAAGGGAGCAGTAAAAGTTCCCCTTTAATTAAAATGTTTTCAAAAACATTTGCTAAATAAAATGCCAACAGCTAAAATATAAATCAGTTTATCTGACTTTAAACATACGCCTCGGTGTCTGATTTAGACATTTTCTCACCCAGACTTGTTCTAGGTTGATTGGCAACTCTAAATTATTCATGGGGTTTGTGTGATGGCCTGCTCTTCCAGGGTGTCCTCTGCTTATAAGATAGCAGAAAGTGTCAACATTTTACCATGTTAAATGTTTTATGGGCCACAATATATAGTGGTGAAAAGAAATATATATCTTTGGTTCTGATAGCCTGACTGGTTTGATTCACAGTGGACAGAGTTTCTGCTCTTTGCTGCATTGCTGATCGCTGTCAGCATCATCTTCTCCATCATGGCTTATTTCTACACCTATGTGGACCCTGATCAGCTGAGCAAGCTGACCAAAGATGATGACATGTCTGGGATTAAAGAAAAAGAAAATATCAACATGACTAATGTCCCAAGAAGCACAAAGATTTAGCAGAACTACTTGTTTTTGGTGAATAATTTATAGAAAATCAGATCATAGCAATTCATATTTGGCAGCAGATACTGTTCATTGAATTTTGGTTTAGGAATCGAATAGGAAATTTAAAGGATGTCTGTTGTACATTATAAGCTCGGTCTTGGGGTTTGTTCAGGTTCGTCATCCCAACTGTATACAAATTAGCTCCAGACAATGACTGACCTGGGCAGCACGGGACTCGTTGCTCCAGGGTTCAAATTATGATCTTGTCTATAGGCCGCTCTCTGTTTTTATATTTGTAGAATTGTGTCTTAATTAAGTTTGTTACTCTGTGTCGAGCTTTTTCTTATCTGGAATCCACTACAATTATAGCACAGTTCTTAAGTTTTATATACAATTTATGAATTAAAGTATTAACAGTAGATATTTTGCTATTCAAGGGAATTGCAGGTCAATAATGCAATAAATCTGAAATAAAAATTGGAAACCTTTGACTCCAATTCAACTTGTATTGATTAGTGTGAATTTGCAAAGACTAACACAATTATATTAGTGGCTAGGCAACCCAAGTTATTTAGTATATTTTGTAAAATGCTGTTAGTGCATCAGTAACAATGTGACACAAACCTTGTCCTTGCTTTAACAATTATTAATAAATCTTTATTAATCACATTATTTAATGTAAATACTAAATACAAACTGACTTACTTATTTATTCCAGCTCTTTTTGTCGGTTTATCATTAGCTTTGAAATGAGACTGATGACTTCAGGATGTACCAGACAGTCCAGCACATCATTGGTGGATATTTGACCACTCGTTACACCACAATTTCTATCTTTCTCTATGTCAGAAACACAGATTTTCTGTTCTTTCCTATGTGTGTCTTCTTGCATGGTCTTTGCTCTTCTTTGCACGTGAAATAATGTATTGTCTTTTGAATCCAGATCCTCTTTAGAGTTTGTCAATGTGTGTTTCTGAGATGGATCTGCATGACAAGTGACAGGAATGAGATGAGGTCCGAAGGGTAAGGAAAATGAGACAGGCTCAGTAACAGGGGTCTTCAAATGACCTCCGCAGTCCCGCTTCGGAGCTGATAAACTGGATTGCTGTGTACGTTTGAGCAGGTCTTCAGAATTTGAGCTCCTTCTATTCATGTAAGCCTTCACTGCTAAATTCAAGTACTGCATGTTTTCATCATGTGTTGAGATCCCATCCTTTAGCACAACAGGAGACAAACATAACTGAAGTGAATTACAATTGTTTGAAGTTTTTTTTATTTAAGTATTGAATATGAAAGATATTAAATAATTATAGTTTTCAGTTTTGACATGAGATTGGAAATAACATTTAATCTATATAGATACAAGGCAATGTAAAATCAACAACGGGTGTAACATTGTGGCCACCTCAATGGCATCAATGGTTAGTAAAGCCACCTTTTGCTTTTTATAGTCTTCTTATATTTTTGAACATTCCTCTTGGCAAAATTTCTCCAGTTCAGTCCAGTTCAATGGCTGAAACAACCAAGCATTGGCCTAACTTCTTGACCGATTCTTGAGCATCCGCTGACGCTTGTCTCCAGTAGTACCTGTTTTGGTCCAGTACACCAAATTTCACAGTAGGGAGCAGGTTCATTTCCTGGCACGCCATGTTCTTTTTCCGCCATGTAAAGGACTCTGCTTGTTAGCAGTGTATGGAAAGCGCTTTTTCCATAATCACGAGTCCGTTGAGCTGTTCCTTGTGCAAAAGTTCACTGGACTGTAGAGTGACTGTCAGTAGCAAGATGTTCTTGGAGCTCTTTGGAGGTGGTTTGACTGAACATTGTAACCATTCCTTTAACCGATGTAGTCTTTCAATTAATTTTTTTATTTCTTTATCTTTCTATCAGAATTCAACATTGTTCCAAATCTACCAAAGAATTCAATCGCAGACACATATACAAGGTTCTTAAAATGCCATCTGAACGGAACTGGAGAAATTCTGGCAAAAAGGTCCACAATTACCTGCAGGCAGAATTCAGGGACTTCTCACTGGCTATATGACGTGTCTATATGCTAACTGTTGAAGTCATTATTTCATTGGGGTGCACAATGTTTTGCACCGGTGTGTTTTTCTTATGATGACTTATATTGTATCTGTTAACTAAATACATTTTATTTCAGAACTGAAATACATGAATTTAATATGACAAACTATAAATAATATCCAAACAAAGTTGCTACTTCAAACTCTGCAGATTATGAATTGAAGTGATCATTTTTAGAGGTGCCCAAACTTTTGCATAAAACTGTTTATCGTATCCTAACATATTGTAATGTTTCCAATACACAGCCTTAGTTTTCACCAAGCTTTGTGAAGATTATGATCCTGTTGTGAGATGTTGGAATAATCCTGGCTTTGCCATGACTTTGCACACCGCTGTGACTGAGGAATTCGCTTGTTGTTGTTTAAACCTGGGGATAGTGCAACAGGCAGATTCCTCCGTTTCAGTCATGTGCACAGCACAGCATTAGTTAAAACAAACATCGGTCTGGATTGCAACACCCTCTGAATGCTCTGGATTTGAAACAAACTTTTCATTTACAATTGCTTAGTAAGAAAAAAATCTAAATTGATGTAAATAGATCTTTCTGGATTAAACATGACTCTTAATGTCTTATTGTTGACAAAGGGACAATTTATCGTACATCAAATGCTGTACAAGTGAACTGTTTATGAGAGCAGGGAGGGGGGCATGGTAATGTCGAGGGCTTGTGTACCTCAGTAGGATTAAGCCAGTCATCTTTGTTATCCAAACTGGGTATACACTTTACAGCACAGACGATAGTCTTGGTTAAAGCTTCTTGTATTCGGGCTTCATCATCCGTTTCCTGAATTAAAATATGACTGTATCAGTAAGAAGGTAATCTCATTGACAATAATAACTAGTCCAAAGCTATGATACCCATAGTTCCCCTTGTTCTTGCAGAAAACGTTTTATATTCGTGCACTACTTGAAACAGCAACATATTCTGGAGCAACACACTAAGCAAATAGAACCTATGACGCCAGGTTTAAACAACTGTACTATTATAAGAGACTGTACATAACCTTACCAACTCAATCCAGGAGTTGACACTAACTGTTACTGGGTCTACCGATTCCACATAGTGCCACCAGTGTCTTGGGACGAAAAGTACCTATCAGAAATAAAAAAGGGACAGTGTTAACAAGATAAGCTCATTTATTTTGGAAAAAATGTATAGATATTTCAATAAATTTAGGTTAAATGGTTACTGTGATCCACACATGGTAGGGCACTTGTCAGCCGTGCACCCCTCACCCCTCCAAAGTATAAAGTTTTATGTTTCATGCGTCGTTATATCTAAAACCTGTTTGAGTTTGTTCTTTTAATAGGAAATGAGAATGAAATTGGACTTCTGGTTAAAGCCTTGATGGGATTGTGTAGTGCCTGCAAATCAACAGGTCAAGATTTCTCTGAGCAGAGTAATTCGACATTACAGATTGGTGCCCTCAATCAGCCTGCAGGTTTCCGTATTTGTACTTTTGAACAGGCTCAGAATGTTAAAAGGAAGTACATGTCAACATATTACTCTCCACTAGTGGGCAGCTGCAGTCTGTCGATCCGCGGCACTAGATAATATTTATATTCATTAATGCAAACCGCATATTAGTTTTTAGTCCTGCCTTTTGCTGTGCTCCCAGGTTACTTAATTGCCTTTGTCAGTATGACAGTACCTGTAAGTCAAATATAAGATTCCTTTATACGTTCAGTTATAACGGGTTTTTTTTATTTGCACCTTGCATTATTCATGAACTTGTGCAGTAATCCGATGGAAACCTTCCGTTCTGATAACCACAAACTGTCTCGTCTGCTTCACTCCATTTCTAAAAAACTGATCCATCGATAACAACTGTGCAGACAGTGCATAACTTTTGGCTCTGCCTTCAATAAGCTCTTGGCAGGAGAGAGTCTCTGCTGCTCATTGTGGGAATTTGCTTATGCATGTGCCAGTATATTCCCTTCAATTTTTAACTTTTGAAGTTTGAAACAAACAGGAAGAACCAGAAACAATGCAGTTGCCTCTGTTTGTTAGATTGTAGTGTGTATTAGCAGTGAATGTCTAACTGTACATCTCTGGCCTTCATTGGTATGCTGCTGATCACGCAAGGGCTTGCCAAGAATACATTAGCAATGTTTCACTGATACTAATTGCCCTGCCACCATCTCATCTTATGTCTCAAATAGAGTGAGCAAAGAATGCTCGTGGCTGGCGGGATTGGATGCTTGTATTAATTGGTAGAAACATGAAAGCTATATGAATACATGATGGTCCTATAATTATATAAATATCATTTTTACAATTTTACAAAAGGAATTTATAAAAAAAAAAAAAAACAGTACAAACAAATTACTCATAGACAATGTTCCCTCTAATTTTTCTCGTGTTTGGATTCCTGTGCACACCAAGGGACCACTGTGAGCAACATCAAGTGTTTACACAGTGACAACGTATCCAAGTATCACACCTTGGATCATAGCAAATTACATGGCTTATTAAAAACAATCTAATTACAGCACCAACCATTTTCACTTTGTGAGTGATTTGGCCCATTTAAAATGAAAAATACCAAAAATGCTGTTCTTCCTGAGATGTGTAGTATGTTCTATGTGAGAGTCCTGTTTTGGCCTAAGTGAGATGATACATAGACACCTTTCAGACAGAACATTTTCTTCCCATTAAAACATTCTGCACAAGGACATGTGATACAGTATAAATCCTGTAACTCTTTGTAAAACATTTAATGACTGCCTTATTATTAGCTTTTCTACTACCCATCAATTCTCTAGTAGTAACTGCATTTAATAATAATTATCCATAAATAAATAAAATCGCAATAAATGTCACTAGAATATGCATTCATCAAATTTAAATTGTATTTTATTTTTCACGACTTTCTTTCTCACTTCTCCAACGGTTGTATACTTAAACCTGTGTCCAGGTTTGTCGCTGCCCGATTCGTTTTGCCATGATAAACGGTTTAGCATGTGCGTCTCTTAACTCTATGGCATTGTTGTTAGCTAGCTACTAACCTGCATGGCGCGTATAGGCAGCGCCACATATGCAAATACTATGATTGGCTGCGTAGCTTAAGTGAATCTTATCGTATCATTGACTGAACATTGGACCATTGAGTTAAAATCTAAAATTATGCAGAAAACAATGATTGATTGATTGATTATTTTTTAATGAATTTTATTCCATGTGCTGCATAGGTTTTCTTGAGCGCCGACAATGTGCAAGCAGTGAGCAAGCGTGCAGCTTAATGGGATCTTTGCTCAGACATTTCCAGACAAATTATTATTCAAATACACACATTTGTACTTAATACAGATTTCTGATTTATCTTTCACAAATTATCGACTACAAACTATACGTTGTAGTTTATTGAGGACTAATAGTTTGCGGGCAGGAGGGCAGTTACTCCTTTTCTTTGAATGAGCTACACTTTGAGGATCAATTTGAAAGGATGTGTTTGAGAGGACTCACAAAGTCTAGCATTCCCCCTCTCTGTATAATAGTGGTCATGTGATGAGGGTTGAGTACTGACTTTTTGGTTAAGGTCCTAGAGAAATGAACGGAAAGTTGCTCCACTGGCAAACTACCATGTTTGGGTCCTTGAGCAAGCCCTTGATGCCATCGGTTGTCACTGTGCAGTAATGTTAAATTAATAAACAAAAGATTCTTAGTACCACCAAACTGCCATTGCTGCTCGATACCTTACTGGCTCAATTGAAGATCAATAAAGAATATAAGGACAATGTAATTTGTAGAATTTTGTTTTTGAAAAAATTCCAGTCACAAATATCTGCTTCTAATAGTATTAAAGCATAGCAAGACCCCAAGGTTGAGTCCATACTGGACATGTTTTTTTTTTTAAAACACCACTATCTTGGGCAACACTCAGTTGTTGCTGTGTTTAGTTGTTTAACTTGGTGACAGGAGGTTACACTCTGCTGACTTTACAAGAAGAAGATTTCAGCCATTCCTTGGTGAGTTTGCAAAACCTGTCAGCGTCTGAAAACCAAGAATTTTTGCAGCATAAAACTCAGCAGCCAGCCATGTGAGGATGTTTTTAAAAAAAATTAAAAATAAGAAAAAGAATGAATCAGGATGCACCGGTCTTAAAATAAAGTCATAACAAGATATGCGATAAATATTAAAGAATATTATGGAATACGTATTAATATAAAATTTTTTTTTCAATGTCACTATTCAGAAATGAATAAACAAAGTGCTTGGATGTCTTTCAGTTTATGAATAGTAAAATAAAATCTTTTTTTTTTTTGCCTAATGGCTGACACTAATCATGCTTAATTTCTGGATAATGCCAGAGCAAATTTCTCTTTACCTGGCCCGGTTGCAGAGTGACGACATGAGCCCTGGCTCTTTGAAAAGCCGGGAATCGGCACATGTCTGGGTGCATCACGTTGACTCTGCTGAACACGCTGGACTCCTCATATGGTATGCGAGTTGGGTACATACATTGTGTATCATCAGGAGGAAACAGATGCCAGCGTTTTCTAGAGGAGACAAACACATTAGTGCTCCATCCAATCAATGGCAGAACAATATACAGATATGCAGAACATTTTTTTGTCTGGCAGCAAGATACTACATTCTGAGTTGCTCAGTGTAGTTGCATAAAGTGTTAAATTAATCCTTCCATTTTGCTCGAACCCTTTCTTATCAAAGAGGTGTTTACTGCCAGAGCTTCCGACTAATGTTGCCAAATGATTAATTATACTTTAAAGCTTTGTCTGAGAAATGTTATTACAAAATACTGAATTTATTTCTGCCTTAAGCAGCAGAGACATTCATAGCAGTACATATTTTATGAGATATTACCGTAATTCTCCGATTTAGATTACATTATGCTCGGTTTCTTTACATTCTGTAAAATCTAAAAGAAATCCATTAGAATACAATAATTGTGTTTGTGGATTCGAGAGTTACTACTAGACCCTTATTCTTTTACTGTGATGCAGTGATGCAGTTCGAGAGCAGCTTACAGCTCAGCCCTTTTAGCAAGCGTCTGTACAGCAGATGGCTTTTTCAATCAAAAGTTCTGGAATAAAGTTTTCAACTAGCAATAATCGCGCCTCAGATAAACCTCATAGTAGATGTGTGAGAATGGTTGATTGTCTATGTGTTACCCTGAGATGGACCGGCAACCTGTCCAGGGTGTACCCCTGCCTCTTGCCCTACGTGCGCTGGGATAGGTGCCAGCAGACCCCCAGGACCCCGAATTAGGGAATAAGCGGATGAGAAGATGAATAAAGTTCTGAAATAAAAAAAATATCCTAATCTGAACCTTATCTTTTCTGCTTGCTACATCATGTTTTTCCTCCTATATTTTATCCCTTATTGTCGAGCAAAGCTGCCCGTTGTGAAATATTAGCTGGCTGTACACATTTGTTCAGTAAATGTCATGTAGCAGAAAGTCAAAATCAATAGCTTGTGTGCAGCTTTAATGGACTGTAAACTCGAGTTCTGTCCCATTACCTGCCTTGAATTTGAAAGACAAGATTGCATCCATAGGTGTCCAGGTGACATGGAGTGTTGGCACCATTTGTACCAACCCAGAGGGTACTCTCTCTACCATCACGGTCAGGATAGCCGAAGTCGCACCACACTATATCCTAAAACACAGACTTTGGAATTAGACCTCCAGATTCATCATTGTACTATCAATGTCTAACAAAACTAACAAATCCATTCTGTTGGCATATCTGTTCATTTTTGTCCATTTCAAATAGGAAATAAAATAATAGGAAAAAACACTTGAAGATGCTGGATACAGAATTTATTAACAGCTTCATTTCTAAAAGCCTGGTGTCTGTTAGTCTATACAGCATTCGGAATTTGGATTTGGAACATAGCAACGGTTTACACACATTTATTATCATTTACAAAGACATAGAAAACCTGCAAGACACACACATTCAGGTCAAAGTAACCTTGTGGCAAACTTTAAAACAGCTTTTCTGCCATTGACTCATCGGGGCAAAACAAACCGAGTGATTTATAGCTTAGCTCCACAAACTGTGTGTGGGTGGGGGGGGGGGGGGGGGGGGGGGGG
>JAOTRA010000036.1:2277247-2304155 GCA_026260255.1 Pseudolaguvia tuberculata | reverse complement strand
GTGTGTGTGTGTGTGTGTGTGTGTGTGTGTGTGTGTGTGTGTGTGTGTGTGTGTGTGTGGTTGTTCGTCTGTATGTGGCCCTGCAATGGACTAATGACATGT
Organism: Pseudolaguvia tuberculata; assembly: GCA_026260255.1. Classification (NCBI taxonomy): domain Eukaryota; kingdom Metazoa; phylum Chordata; class Actinopteri; order Siluriformes; family Sisoridae; genus Pseudolaguvia; species Pseudolaguvia tuberculata. Next base: position 2,304,053 of record JAOTRA010000036.1, on the reverse strand, counting down.
CCATGGTGTACCCCTGCCTTTTGCCCTATGTATGTTGGGATAGACTGCAGCAGAACCCTGTGACCCTGATAAGCTGAATAGAAGAATGAATTAAATAGAACAAGCACTTTATATTATATTTTGTGTTTATAATTTTGTAATGTTTAAATGTATATCTAGGTAGCAAGGATATATTAAAAAAAACTCCCGGTGTTTGGTTTCTAGTGTTTATACAAAAATTAAGGACAAAATATTGCAGAGAAAAACAATACTGAGAGGATTTCACTAGAGACAGACACTTAGACTAGGATTGTTTCTGATAGATTGGTGGCAGATGTCAGAGGAATGTGTATATAAGATGCAAGAAATGTTTGTTAAATGGAAATCTCATGGGTTGTATTTGGATTTCCATATGGATTTGAATCTGGAAAGTTTACATTATTTTTGTGAATAGAATCTTTTGTTTTCAGAGGTATCCACTGCTCACTCACTACCTACAGAGAAAAACCGCTGGAGTCTGCATCTGTACCACAGACATGAGGACTTCTATTATCATACAGCAGTTGCTGATGGGAATGCCAGTGATTGCTCTCAAATCAAAGCAGATTGCAAGTGTTGAAACAAATGTATGCAAACAACGAGTGCAGATGCTGATTAGCAAGTTCAGGCTGCTGTATTGAATTGGTGATTATCATGGCCTTACATTTATTGTCATTTTTATTTCAAATAATCAGCCGATAGATCTCAGAGTCTTTAAAAAATGATCTTGACCAGATATTCTGTCTGAAGCCTTTTGTTAGATAATGCATCACATGATAACTTCAGTTTACACTGAACTTAGTATATTTCTTAGCATTCGAGAAACAACTAGCCCTGTAGTAGGAATTCTGTTGCAGTCAATTAATGAATGCTTGATCAATCCAGAACAAAACATGTAGTAGCACTATTGTATACACATCAAGTATTGATTTTGTTTGCATCTTTTATTTTTATAATCTAGTGATGTGAAGGTTACACATCCATAGTGTCTCTTCTGCTGAAACAGGCGTTCTCTCAGTAGGGGGCAATTAGGTACAATTAGAGAGCACTAATGGAAACATTCTACTCAAAAGCAGTTTAATCAGAGTGCACTGAGACTTCCTCTGCCATCGTTTATCGATATTTATCACATTAATAATCGCTGTCTAAATGTTCCCTCCGCACTCTGGCTTTCTCTACGGACTCTGGCTTACTCGCAAATATTCAAGCTTGTCTGCTGCCACACTGCTATGTACTTGCTTGTCAACTGATCCTGATGCCAGATCCTACAGCAGGGTTTGTGGTCAAACAAAGACCTTTGTGAATCAGCTCTGTAAATGAAAGTCTTTCTCTTCTGCCGCAATACTGCTGCCATCATTGATTTGCCATCATTATTGTTTGTATTAGTTTCTTCTTCTTTCTTCTTCTCCTTTTGGCTTCTCTCATTAGGGGTCACCACAGTGGATCACTCTTCTCCACACTACCCTGTCCTCATCCCAACTACCTACATGTCTTCCATCACCACATCCATAAACCTTCTTCATTCCTCCTGCCCAGGACCTCCATCCTCAGCATTCTTCTATCAATATACTGCTTTGTCCCTACTCTGCACATGTCCAAACCATCTCAACCTAGCCTCTCTCACCTTGGTATTAGTATCGTTTTTCATTTTTAAACAATTTTCTGTGAAAATCTTTGGTTTGGATTCTGGACTCACAATATGCAAATATCAAAGCTCTTTCTGCTCTTTCAGAGGAAGCGTCGTTTCCATTTACCTCTCGTTCAAAGCCTGTTCTTTCCTCAGTTACATTACCCAGAACATATTATGATAATTAGACCTATCATGATAGCATGTACTGTAGGTAGGATTAAAAGCTAGTCATGAAAAGAGTGTGTAAAATATTAAAGAACAAAATAAGGGGACACAACAGGGTGAAATGGAAGGTGAGATAAGTGTTGTCAAGAAACCCATGAAGTAGATCAGTGCTCTTATTGATTGGTCTTGCAAGAAAGACTTGCTTTTTATGTACTGCTAGAGATGTTTGATTTTAGTCGTGAGATAAGCCTATTGATCCAGGTGTCACTATATTTATAACTGGATTGTTGGCAGAGAAAATGCAACCATATTTCAGGGCTTCACTTGTTTTTTATATCATTGGAAATAGGATGTTCCAGCATGCCACTAAAGTCGCTGAGCTTCATGAAAATGTCAGGTGTGTTATGGCAAATGTCCTTCCCAGAGCCCTGACTTTAATTCTACTGATCACATTTGGAATCAACTGGAACACTGAACAACTGATGACCTTACCTAAACCTCATTAAATCTTGTAACCCGAATAAGCAAATTTCTACATCTACAATCGTTGATTAATGCACCGGATTATAAGGTGCTATATCAATGAACGGATATATTTTCATATATTTCCATGCATAAGGCGCACTTGGATTATAAGACGCATTAAGCAGTGGTGTAGAGAGAGTTTTTTGCGCATTCCAAAAGAAACATTGATCGGGTTGCCAGAGTTTTGCGCCTCAGACGAACGGAACCAGCACTAATCTAAACCCTGAGCCACCGGAGCAGGGTGTCTACAAAACGCAATTGACTGTCAATTTTTGAGATAATTTAAGGACTTTAAGTGTGCCATAATTAGAATTAATTGTTATTAAATATAGTTATGTTACAGTTACAGAAATGGATCAGGTACATGTTTTAGACTGTGGGAGGAAACCAGAGAAAAGTGTGGGGAGAACATGCAAACTCTTTTGCAGAAATCAAACCTGGGACCTTCTTGCTGTTAGGTAACCGTGCTAACCACTACACATTGGAGTTGAGAGAGAGAGAGTGAGAGAGAGAAAGAGAAAGTACCCAAGCTTGTGGAGCAGGGTGTCCGCAAAGTGCAACAACTGCGTTTAACCCCATTCGTCTGCGGTCACAAAAGTCATACTAAAACATTTTGACAGATTTTTAAGCACCTTGTATCACATAAAATCAATTTCAGGTCAGCAAGCCAAACCAGAATTAATATAAAAGGAGCATCGGGTTATAAGGCACACTATCGATTTTTGGGGAAATTAAAGGATTTAAAGTGCTCCTTATATTCCGGAAAATACGGTACTCTATTGTATAAAAAATGTATGTTGCTCTGGATAAGGACATTGGAACTAAGGTCATACAAATGTGGCTTTAAGCTCTCTATAAAGTTTTGTCCATATTATACAGCATCGATACAGTTGTTCTAATAAAACAGACAAGCACAAAGCTCAAGGTCCTCTGTTTTAACAACTCTTTTGTGGTTGTAAACTGACATCACCTATTTTTCCTGTGACTGACAACACTAAACACTCAGTGTCTTTTAAAAATGCTAACAAGTAGCGCTAATTAACATACTCCATTAAACATACTGATGTATTTAAATCTATAATTCAATTAAATTCAGTATTATTTCTAGAGCACATTTTACAATTGTCATTGCTTCAAAGCAGCTTTACAGAGTGAATGATAGTTCTGACAGTTTGTCCCTGATGAGCAAGCCGGGGGCAACGGTGGCAAGGAAAAACTCCCTGAAGTGGGATTAGGAAGAAACCTTGAGAGGACCCAGGCTCAACAGGGAACCCATCCTTATATAGGTTGAACAGAAATTAAGGTGTGTGTGTGTGTGTGTGTGTGTGTGTGTGTGTGTGTGTGTGTATATGTGTGTGTATATGTGTGTGTAAACAGTTCTGGATGGCTTGAGATGGGGTGACATCGAAAGTCATCGTGGGAATGTGTTAACTAACACGCAGCGGGGTGGCATGTACACCTCAACAGAAAGATACCATAATGCTAAATATCTATGAATCCCCACAATCTGCTCCTTTGTCTAAAGTGAACTAACACTGAAATGCCTCATCAAATAAATGTGTCTTTAATCTAGACTTTAATATTGAGACCGTGGCTGATTTTTGAACATAAACTGGTAGACTGTTCCATAATTTTATATGAAAACTCTTTGCCCCCTGCTGTAACTTTATTCACATGTGGAACTGACAGACAGCCAGCATCAGCAAAATAATGAATTTATCGGATCTGTATCTGTAATGTTAGTACAGATTCATTTGATCACTGTTCTTCTGACCAATCAGATATGTGCCTTTTGCCCAATTTACACATAGTGTTATAATTATGAGAAATCGTAAATCTCTAAATCATTTAGAGATTTGAATCCTTCTGAATCAATCCTTGTTTGCTTTTGACTCAGTCATTCCACTAGAGGGCACACTTTAGAATTCACAGAATCCCTGGACTCATGAAAGTTATTATCTGATATAAATATATCTGATATGGTTCTGATGAATTACATCAATTAAATACCGGAATTACAATTTCTGTCCATGCTGGATGATTTGACCTGAAACATCCTGATCTTTTCTCTTGAAGTGTTACTATTTGTAAATGTATTGATTGGAGTGTTGTTACTGACTGACATCAAGAAGAAAAGATGTTCTAGATATACAGTAAATTGTATTTTAATTCACTTCACTATGTATTGAATGCAAATACAATGCTTTGATCTCTTAAACCGTCAATGTTGAAAATGAAAAAAAAAAAAATTGAAGAATTATTTTTTGAAAAGTTCCTGGTCTCTGCCATGCTGTGTGTTTGTTCTTTCATTTGCTTCAGATTGCAAATGTTTACATATGGGCTGTAGCAGATGGAAAGGGATTTAGAGCTGCTATCTGTGGTGACTCTCATACTGCACTGGGGACAGGAAGCATCCCAGATTAGTTAAAAGCACAAAACCATTCGAAGGCTCCATACCGAGGCTCTATTTTCTACAGTTCACTACTCACATGTAAAAAAAGTTTTCTTTACTTAACCACATCTCTGAAGAATACATTAGTAGTTCTGACCTACTGATTTGTGTGTGTGTGTGTGTGTGTGTGTGTGTGTGTGTGTGTGTGTGTGTGTGTGTGTGTGTGTGTGTGTATATAGAAATAGATAAACAGATGTATGTGCATAGAACAACCCCAACATTAAATTGACTGACAGTTGAAGTGAAGATTTATTATCTTGTAAAAATGTCACCTGTCAACTAGTGGGATATATTAGGAAACAAGTAAACAGTCAGATCCTGAAGAGGTAAGAGGTGAAAATGGCCAAGTGTAAAGATCTGTGAAGCTTTGACAATGGTTTAGGCAAACTGACTGGGTCAGAGCATCTGTCAGACTGTCAGTGCCCACACTGACCCCTGTCCAACACCAAAACCACCTACAATGTGCATATAAATATGAGAAGCTGTGGTCTGATAAGTCAAGATTTTTTTTTTTTGTACACATGAAAGCAAGAAGGCATCTTTAATGAGTACATTACATTAGTGGTGTAGTTCAAAAGATGAGTCGTCTCAAACTCTGGGACGTCTCAGGGATCAGTCGGGTTTGTAGCATGTAGTGAAACAACCGAGAAACTCAAGCCATCGTCCTGTGTCCAGAATAGTTTTCAAGAATGTCTTCTTCAAAAGGTAGACATTTATGTTCTTGTAATATATACTGCCATTCATTTATCCTTTCCCATAACCATACTAACAGAAGGTACTTTTTGGGATTCGCGACTAGTATGCAATTTCAGACGGAACCATAGTTATGGGTGTGGCTAACATTTCCTGAAATACCATACATAACTAGTGCAGTGCATTTAAGCTTGTGGTGATTTGCTTAATAGAGTGGGATTGTCAATAATCTATGAATGTATTTTTTTTTTTTTACTTTCAGGTTAATTCATAGTGGCCAGCTTTTTAATGGTTTAGCCGGTCCAACCCTTATGAGTGCCGGCCCTTTACTTTCTACTACATGGTTTGCTCCAGATGAAAGAGCTACAGCCACAGCTGTCGCATCATTAGTCGGTTACCTTGGCGCAGCCTGCTCTTTCCTGATTGGTCCTTTGGCTGTACCAGCACCGAATGATACACAAACAGTGAGAAGCATCACACACTGGAACCCAGACTATATCAGAAACAGGATACAGTATGTTCTTTATGCAGGTCAGTATTGTCTCCTCTGAATCTAAAAGAAAAAACTTCCATAAATTTTTTTTTTTCCTTCAATAAGCAGTCTTATTGCTGATTTAGAGACAAAAATTGTGCCGCTTAACTGAGTAAGAAAATTAAAGAATTTAAGGCTGAAAAAAAATCAGCATAAAGCAAAGGTTTACTTAAATATGAAAGACTTCTGTATCTAAGAACAGATCTGTTGGATTTAGTATTAAGATGTAAATGTCCAACCATATGCAACGCTAAGCAATGGAATGAACTTATTATTTTTGACATGCTGGTCAGAGAAAAAGAAATTATTATTGAGTGAGGCTTCACTAAAATAAACATCAGAAAAAACCTCATACTCAACAACCGAAAGAGTTCTATAGAAATGCTATTTTAAATCCAATTTTTCTTCAATTGGACAAATCCATATCATTTCTAATAAAGGTGTTTCCTTTTTATATTTTAGATCGAAAAACTATGGAAGAATTAAGATTTAACAGCTGAATTCTTGGCAGCATTATTAAAACCTTCTAGATCGTTAATGTTTACCTCAAATTGGCTGCTTTTCCAAAGAGTCTACGTTTTAGCTTTATTTAAGTATTTTCAATCAATCTAATTCAAAACTTATTGTCAGGCAGCTCGCTGAACAAAATACATTTTCTTATTGAATTATGCAAAGAATTAAGAATCTCAGGGCAGCGTAGTGGTTAGCACGGTTGCCTCACAACACAAATTGTTGTCTCACAACAAGAATTCGATTCTGGGCCGGAGATCCTTCTGTGCAGAGTTTGCATGTTCTCCCCGCACTTGTGGGGGTTTCCTCCGGGTCCTCCGGTTTCCTCCCACAGTCTAAACACCTGTACATTTAGGTTGATGGCTGATTCTAAGTGAATGTTTGTGTGAGTGGTAGTTTGTCTATGTTTGGCCCTGCGTTGGAGTGGCGACCTGTCCAGGGTGTACCCCTGCCTCTAGCTCTATGTGCACTGGGATAGGCTCCAGCAAAACCTCTGGTACCCGGAATTCGAGAATAATCTGGTAAGAAGAAAAATAAATGAAGGATCTCAGGGTGTGCTGATCACCAACCGGTCATGTCAATTTGTATGTTATGTTCTTATTATTTCTTGTAAAACAGCTATAACGGTCATTGTAAATGTTATGGTTTGAGAGTTGACAAAGGTCTGTGTTGTAATACACAGAAATACCTACTGAGATTAGATGAGACATAAACTATAGCATCTCAAAATATGAGGCAGCCACATGACTTATTTCAATTACTGTTGCAGGGTTAATGAGACGATCCATTACCTCGTTATGTGTTTCCTAACTGAGCTGTAGTATTATGAATCTCCATCTTCTAGTTCAACTAAAATGAATGGTGCTGTTAATGGGATTGTGAGTTTAAGGTCTGAGATAGCCAACATAACCATACATGCTTTCAACGTACACACGTTTTACAGCCTAACTAATTAAATGGTATTTTTAAAAGACAGGTAATGACATTGCAACTTGTTCTTGTCATCTGTTTTGTTTAACTGCAGAAATGGGAGTGATTGCAGTCCTCTTTGCCATTGCACTGCATTATTACCCTTCCAGGCCACCTATTCCACCCAGCGTAGCAGCAGCTAGTCAGCGACTCAGCTACAGGAGTAGCATCTGCAGATTACTGAGGTATTTAAGTATAAACATACTCTCAAAACACACCAATCCATAAAAGATCAGGTTTCTTGATAAACAAACCCGATTCCAAAAAAGTTTTGGACACTGTACTGTGTTTCCAAATTTCAATATTTTGTTCAGAAAAAAATGAAACATATCAATTGAAAGTGAGACATTTTAAAATGTCAGTTGAAAGTGAGACATTTCGAAATGTCATGCTGAATATTGGCTCATTTTGGATTTCATGAGAGCTACACATTCCAAAAAAGTTGGGACAGGTAGCAATAAGAGGCTGGAAAACTTAAATGTACATATAAGAATCAGCTGGAGAGCCAATTTGCAACTTACTTGGTCAATTGACAAATTTGGTTATTTAATAGAGCCTCTCAGGATGGCAGTGTCTCTCAGAAGTCAAGATGGGCAGAGGATCACCAATTACCCCAATGCTGTGGCAAAATATATTTGCGCAATATCAAAGGAGTTCCTCAGAGAAAAATGGGCTGTGGCAAAGTGAGGGCGGCGCAGTGTCCGTAGTGGATAGCACAGTCAACCGACGACTCGTCCAGGGCCTACCTCTGCCTTTTGTCCTATGGCGCTGGGATAGGCGCCAACAGAACCCAGTGACCCCGAATTAGGGAATGAGCGGGCAAGAAGATGAATGAATGAATGAATGAATGAATGTGGAAAGTGGGAAACTGTTGTGTGGTCAGATGAATCAAAATTTGAAGTTCTTTTTGGGAATCTGGGGTCCAATGTCATCCAGACTAAAGAGGACAAGGACAACTCGAGTTGTTATCAGCGCTCAGTTCAGAAGCCTGAATCTCAGATGGTGTGTTTACAGGTGAGCTTACACATCTGGAAAGGCACCATCAATGATGAAAGGTATATCCAAGATCCAACATGACAATGCCAGACCACATACTGCATCAATTACAACGTCATCGCTGCTTAGCAGAGCATCCGGATTTTGAAATTGCCAGCCTGCAATCCAGATCTTTCACCCATAGAAAACATTTGGCATCATAAAGAAGAAGATGCAACAAAGAAGACCTAAGACAGTTGAACAACTTGAAGCTTGTATTAGACAAGAATAAGACAACATTCCTATTCCTAAACTTGTCTCCTTAGTCCCCGGATGTTTGCAGACTGTTATAAAAAGAAGAGGGGATTCCACACAGTGGTAAACATGGCCTTGTGTTGATGCCATGAAATTTAATATCAACTTATTTTGCCCTTAAACATGTTTAAACATTTGCTATGTCATCTATTAGCACGGTCGCCTCACAACAAGAAGGTTCGGGGTTCTATTCCCGGGCCGGGGACCTTTCTTGGTTGCATGTTCTCCCCGCGCTTGTGTGAGTTTCCACCGGGTACTCCGGTTTCCTCCCACAGTCCAAAAGCATGTAGATTAGGTGGATTGATGATTGTAAATTGTCCATAGGAGTGAATGTGTGTGTGAATGGTTGATTGTCTATGCGTTGCCCTGAGATGGACTGGCGACCCGTCCAGGGTGTACACCCGCTTCTTGCCCAATGTGAGCTGGGATAGGCGCCAGCAGACCCCCGTTACCCCTAATTAGGGAATAAGCGGGCAAGAAGATGGATGAATGTCATCTATGTTGTATTCTGAATAAAATGTTGAAATTTAAAACTTCCACATCATTGCATTGTTATTATGCACAATTTGTACAGTGTCCCAACTTTTTGTGAATCGGGTTTGTAGATGTCATGTAAAATCTATCTATACATAAGTTACACGCCACACCAAATGTTTAATTTTTACATCCTTAAGTGCTTCAGGGTCAAAAAGTGAAACAGGTAGAAAAAGGTTATTTTTTTAAAAACATTTTCATAAGTATTCATCATTTAAATGTGTTCCTTATATAAAGGAAACTTTTCCATTTATCCCCTGCTATTATAATAAGTGCGACCTTGTCAACTCATTACCTTGATTTTCTGAATGTATTTACACACGTGTTAAGTTAAAATGGAGATGTTCAGTTTGTTTTTCTGATCAATGGTGTAGTCGTTAGCATGGTCGCCTTACAAAAAGTAGGTCCCTGGTTTGATGCAGAGTTTGCAAGCTTCCTTTGGGTACTCTTGTTTCCTCTCACAGTCAAAAACTATGTAAATTAGGTTGATTAGTGATTCTAAATTGCCCATAGTAGTGAATGTGTGTGAGAGTGGTAGTTAATGTGTGCCCTGCGATGGACTGACAACCTGTCGCAGGACTGCCTCTCGCCCTATGTGCGCTGGGATAGATGCAAACCCTGTGACCCCAAAGCGGGTAGGAAGATGAATGAATGATCACAAAAATCCACTTGAAAATCTCCCGATTTATCATGACACAATAAAAAAGTTCAAGTTAAGACAAAAAAAATTTCATGTTACCTCCTTAGCAAAGCAAAGAATATAGGAAAATGGATCATGATGTACAGAAAAATATTGGTTGCATAAGAAGCAAGAACATAAGGACATAACTGTCCGTAGGTGTATTGAATCGAATGTAAATGTAGCTCGCTCTAGTGCAAAATGGTCTCTTGGTCTATCCACGCAGGTGATTTCAAAAGTGCTGTAAGTAAACCTAAACACATTTCTGGGTCTGATTGAGATGAATGTGGATTTTCTAAGAACCAGCAGAGAGATGAACTTGTATAAGGAACAGGAAATTTTAATAAATAGGGTCTTGTCATTTGGCCACTCACTGGCTGCTTTGGTTATTTATTGTACATCAAAGATGGGTTTCTGTCCCAGTAGAGGTATTATAAAATTTTGAGTTTGGCAGGAACTGACCTTGCATGTTAAATAAATCATCGTGGGGGTTTTTTCCCCCCGCAATCTGCCGGTCATCAGTCTTTATCTGGCTGACTACATCAGGAGTAAAGGAAACACAGTTTTCCACTTTTGATAGATATTATTTATCAAAGCAAATCCAATGTCACTGTTTACCAATCAGAAATGGCTGTTTCTTTCCTTGGGTATGTTTGTTTCAGCTCTGCTGAAATTGATTTGAAAGCTGTTTGCTCCCTGGAACAAAGTGAGCAACAAAAGGCATTGGCATGAGGACCTTGTCTTCTTAATCTGCCAGGTCGGACCACAGAGGGACACCAGGCTTTCCGCTTTTCAACTTAAACACAAACTTTCTACAAAGCATGCTTGTCCGCTTTTATTTTCTATAAGTCGAGACAGCTCATGAGAGATTGAAGTTGTGCAGCTGATTGGAGTCTAGCTGATGAACACATGGCAATTCATTTCAAGAGATTTAATACACTGAGTGGACTGCGGTTTGTGCATAGTTTCCAGAACGCAAAGAACTTCTCAGTTCACAGAAAGTCATTTCTCTTCTTAAGATTAGAAGTCTCTGGAGTTTATGACATAGTTTATTTAATTGCTTTGAGTTTGTTTTGTTTCCGTAAATCCTCCTTTAAATGCTTGGTATTATCTTTCTGTAGCATCTTTACAAGAAGCATTACTCAGAGCTTGATTAGTGTGGTAACTATGAACTAGGAATAAACTGAGGCATTGGGTTTCATCATGACCTGCCATCATTGAGCGCCACTTTTAGAGTTATTATACAGATAAAGAGCTTTAATTTCATTCTACTGTACTCAAACAGGCTTTTGTGGGTGTTCAAGTATTGATTTCTTTGTTACTTTAAGGTGGAACTTGGGAGAAAAGGATTTCTATCAAAACACTATCAAGGCCTTAGCAGTGCTTGCAAAAGTAAAATAAATTCTTAAAGCAAGAGCTAAAAAACATTCATGATTACAATTAATATGTGATTTACAATTTATTATATGTGGAAAAACAAACTTTGGAAGAAAAAGCTACTCAAAACAATTTATAATTGCTTTTACTTGTATACTATTGACTGTCCATATTTTATGACAGATAAACAATATATAAGAAAATTCATTTTTTGTGTCCCTGTCAGTGGTGCTTATCTGTTTATCAACATATGAATCATTCATTTTTTTTAATACAGTTGCATTATGGGTTGTTAACTTGAGTTGAGCTAGTGATGCCTTGGAGAATCAGAAAACCCAACACTCTAACTTTGAAATTTATTTGTCACATATATGATGATACACAATACAACATATAGTCAAATACTTATATGACTAAACCGGCATAAACCAAATAGATTAAAGTAAAATAAGAACAGAGAGCTGAATAAACTATGGTGGAAAAAAAAAATAATAAAGTAGAACAATCGTATAATAATAATAAATATATAATGGGGGGGGGGGCAGCACGTAGTGGATAGCATGGTCGCCTCACTACAAGAAGGTCCTGGGTTCGATTTCCGGGCCGGGGATCTTTCTGTGCAGAGTTTGCAGGTTCTCCCTGTGCTGGCGTGGGTTTTCTCCAGGTACTCTGGTTTCTTCCCACAGTCCTAAAACATGCAGAATAGGTCGATTTGGTGATTCTAAATTGTCCATAGGAGTGTGTGTGTGTGTGTGTGTGTGTGTGTGTGTGTGTGTGTGTGTGGTTGTTTGTCTGTGTTGCCTTGAGATGGATACACCTGTCCAGGGTGTACCCCCGCCTCTCGCCCTCTGTGCACTGGGATAGGCACCAGCAGACCCCCGTGACCCTGAATTAGGGAATACGCAGGTAAGAAGCTGAATGAATGAATTAATGAATTTATAATGGGCCCTGTGATGGACTGGCGAAGTGTTAAGGGTGTACCTCTGCCTCTCGCCCTTTGTGCACTGGGATAGGCTCCAGCGGACTCCTATGACCCCGAATTAGGAAATGAGCGGGTAAGAAGATGAACGAATGAATGAATATACTGAATGTACTGACTGCTGGTGTTCTGGTATGTGCGTGTGTGTATGTTGGTTCGGCTGTTTTACTGATTGAGGGTTCTAATGTCCTGCAGAAGTTGCACAAAAAGCTAAAATGACAGAAAAACAATAAAGAAAGAAATAAGTGTGTGTGGTGAACTAGCTGGGGGATGTATTGTTTGTGTTCACCCACTCAGGGAAATCAGGGAGGCTGCATTTGAAACATAAGGAGGCTGTTGATTATAATTGGTACAGGAGTGATTGAAGCATGGGCAGAAATCCAGGTAAGAGGGGCTGATTTTCTATGTGGACCTTGAGACTCTTATTGCTTTGGTGCTCTAATGCAGTGATTGAAGATTCTCTTATGGAGGACATAATGGTATAGCCGACATGTTAGTATTAGGTGGTGATTACAGACAGATACAAATTAGAAATAATATATAATAATTAAAAAACTGTGAGGTAAGTATGGTGTAATTTTAATATAACACCACATATGCTGTATGGTAGCATAACAAGAAGGTCCCGGGTTTGATTCCCGGGCCGGGGATCTTTCTCTATGGCGTTTGCATGTTCTCCCCGCGCTTGCGTAGGTTTCCTCAGGGTACTCCGGTTTCCTCCCACAGTCTAAAAACATGCAGTTTAGGTCGATTGGTGATTCTTAATTATCCATAGGAGTGAATGTGTGTTTGACTAGTTGTTTGTCTATGCGTTGCCTTGAGATGGACTGGCGACCTGTCCATGGTATACCCCCCCCACCTCTCGCTCTATGTGCGCTGAGATATTCACTAGCAGACCCCCCGGATTAGGGAATAAGAAGATGAATGATATCGGTGAATCAGAAAACCAGCCATTGAAAGCTATTGAATGTGTAACGACTAAATCACAATTTAGCAAAAAATACAACTAAATGTAGGACTGAGACACACTAAAGGTAAACGTCTGTCGTGGAGAAATGAAGCCAAAGAAGACAAAGCTTTGTTGCTAAGCACTTACTCCCTTCTATAATTACACTTGGCCAAGAGCTAGCACTGCTGTCACCTCAGCATATAGGCGCTGTCCTGCACACATTCATCTCTCTGTCACTTGGCTGAAAGGCGGCATGGATTTTGCGTGACAGGAAAGCTGAAGAGTCAGTAACGAAATAAACACTTTGATGTGCATTGAACACTTTTGTTGAAATAAAGAGTAATGCATCTACATCTGTCTAATGTCAGCTGTTATCATAGCTTTCAATTAGACTGTTACAGAAACTAAAGGAGATTATGTTTAGTATTGCAAAGAAGTGATAACTCTTGAAGACAAGCAAAGCAATCATACTCCTAAGGAGCTGACGCTGTGGGTAAGGCAGAACAAAAGAAAAAAATAAAAGCTGTGAGATAAGCAAACACTGGACCTACACCTCAGAGTCATTTTCTATGCATTCAGAATAAGGTGTGAATAAGGAAACAATATTTTTGATCACACAGCAAAGGATTTGACTATTATTAAATGAAAAACTGATTATACTGATATTATATTATTCATTCATTCATTTTCCCCTGCTTATTCCCTAATTCTGGGTCACAGAGGTCTGCTGGCGCCTATCCCAGTGCACATAGGACGAGAGGCAGGGGTACACCCTGGATTTGTTGCCAGTCCATCTCTGGGCAACACATAGACAAACAACCATTCACACACACACACACACACACACACACATACACACATTCACTCTTATAGACAATTTAGATTCACCAATCGACCTAATTTTCATGTTTTTGGACTGTGGGAGGAAACCGGAGTACCCGGAGGTAACCCACGTAAACGCGAGGAGAACATCCTCAGAAAGATCCTCAGCCCTGGAATTGACCCCGGTACGTTCTTGTTGTGAGGCAACCGTGCTATGCCACTGTACCACCCTAAATTATATTATATTACTGCTGCTTACACCGTGTTCCAAATTATTATTCAAATTGTATTTAAGTGTCAAAGAAAAATTTTTTGTATTTCAGTGAAACTCCATGAATAGTATTGTGTCTCAGGGCTCTTTGGATCACTGAAATTAATCTCAGACCCCTTTGTAATTAGTTTGCCAGGTAAGCCCAATTTAAGGAAAAACTACTGAAGAAGGATTTTCCACATTATTAAGCAGACCACCATTTTTAAGTATATGGGAAAGAAAAAGGATCTCTCTGCTGGTGAAAAGCGGGAAATAGTTGAATGCCTTGAACAAGGTATGAAAACCTTGAATATATCACGAAAACTTAAGCTGATTCAGAGCACACACGGGTTCGTGCAGATAAAAGAACAATGAAGAAGGTTTCTTCCAGACAAATATGTCAGATTAAGAGAGCAGCTGCTAAAACGCCATTATAAAGCAGCAAACAGGTTTTTGAAGCTGCTGGTGCTCCTGGAGTCCCAAGAACGTCAAGATGTAGGATTCTCCAGAGCTTTGCAGGTCTGCATAAACCTTCTATTCGGCCTCTCCTAACCAATGCTCACAAGCAGAAATGGCTGTAGTGGGCCCGGAAATACATGAAGACTCATTTTCAAACAGTCTTGTTCACCAATGACTGGCGTGCAACCCTGGATGGTCCAGATGGATGGGAGTGGTGAAAGGTGAGAGAGGCTAGGTTGAGATGGTTTGGACATGTGCAGAGGAGGGACATGCAGAATACTGTTATCATTGGGAGATTTTTTCACTAACATTCGAATTATACTATAATGGTTGATTACTTGAAAATCATGCTGACTGTCATGTCATGTCATTTGCATCGTCAATTTAGGAAAATCACAGAAACATATCTTTTGCATAATAATTTGGAACACAGTGTAAATTGTAAACTGATAAATTCTGCCCACCATGCCATACAATGGGGAAATATATACAGTAAATTTCTGTTTTTTTAATGTGATCTCAGTCCAGTGAATCATGAACAATTCCATCCCAGTGTCAATGCGACTGACCCTTGAACAAAGACATCTTAAAAAGAAGGTGTCTAAAATCAGAGGTCCTTGTCTTGCATCCATTCCTTTGCTTCAAAGACTAATTTCATTTAACAATAGCACATTACTTTTCATTTGCAAGTTTTTTTTC
This sequence comes from Pseudolaguvia tuberculata, assembly GCA_026260255.1. Lineage (NCBI taxonomy): Eukaryota > Metazoa > Chordata > Actinopteri > Siluriformes > Sisoridae > Pseudolaguvia > Pseudolaguvia tuberculata. The sequence continues at coordinate 2,288,521 of JAOTRA010000036.1, read as the reverse complement.
CCTTCATTTACAATAGACAACCAGTGAACTCCTCGACACTACCAGATCTTCTTTAATTACAGTCCCAAGAGCAGTTCAACATCAGATGAAAATGCTTTGTTGTTCATTGAGTATAAATCTCTCAGATGCCATGAACTGCTTTCTGTTCCTGATGGCCACATAGTGAAATCTGTACTACATATGATTGTGTACACATGGACAACAAAGATGGTTCTGATTATTATTGTTTTCAGGTTTTGACTGTTTTATATCATTTTAAGCTGCACATGACGTGTCTTTTTTTTAGGTAGTCTCAAAAACTTTTTTAGGAGTTTCAACACAAAAACAGTCTGTAAAGTAATCATGGACTGTCATCATATTTAGTGTCTCTGTAGCAGGATTATGAATATAGGCATGAAAAAGGAACCTTTAGACACAAAATAAATCGTTAAAGCAACAAATTCTTATTACTATAATTTATCTCCATGCAGTCCATGAAGTTGCTCTCTCTCTCTCTCTGTCTCTCTCTTTTTCTGAATTTATTTATTCATTTTCTGTTGGAAATTTTTCTCTGTGAAAAATGCAAAAATCAATTAATTCTTCTTCTGCTTCTTCTTCCTGTCCCGGTCAGTACAGCGGATCGCTCTTCTCCACATTACCCTGTCCTCTACATCTGCCTCTTTCACCCCTACTACCTGCATGTCTTCCTTCACCACATCCATAAACCTCCTCCTTTTCCTCTTATCCGGCACCTCCATCCTCAGCATTCTTCTACCAATATACTGCATGTCCCTCCTCTGCACATGTCCAAACCATCTCAACCTAGTCTCTCTCACCGTGTCTCCAAAACATCCTATACGCTCCGTGTCTCTAAATACTGCTACTAAATCAGTTACTTAAAATTAGCCATTGAGCTATTGCTGTGTTAAATCTACTTGCACAGATTTCACCTCTAGTAAACCTGAAAAATGTTCTTCTGAAATGTATTTATTTATTTGTGTTTTATTTATAATGCATATGTCCGTTCATCTCATAAATAAGCATTTTTTTGTGTGTTGTTATAGTAATATGAGGTTCCTGATGATCGCACTTGCCTATTCCGTGCCTACAGGCATTTTAGCTGGATGGTCTGGTGTGTTGGACATGATTCTGACTCCAGTCAGAGTTAGCCAGGTAAAAGTCATCCCAGCATGGGAAAATACTAGTTCTTTAATAAATAAAACTAATTGAAGAAATGTTTTTAAAATGAGATATTTAAAGGAAATATTAATTTTAGCTAGAGGTGGGTAGAGTAGCCAAAAATGTAAATAGTAAGAGTAGTAATTGGCTAGTATTTGCTAGTTACCTCTGATCTGATGGACACGTAGTACAAAGACAAAATTTCAAACTACTTGACGATTTTTTATACACCTCTCGTCCAACGTCTCTCTGTTCTGCTTGTATGAAACAGGCTAAAGTAAAGTCAGTCTCTGTCCATTGATGGAGATTAACATTACATAACCTATCATTTACAATCAAATGTCAAACACACTTAGATGTTTTTTTTTATGGTTAAACTTTTCTTTTTTCTCCCTCTTAAGATCAGCTCTAAAGTCGAAAATATACTTTTATTTTAACATTTAATATGTACACGCATTATTTAGGTATGAATAAAAATAAATTTTTTTCGGGTTTTTTTATGGATATGAAAATGTGTAGATGTTTAGAATAACATGGACATGGATTTGTTTGTAAGTTCATAAAAGATTTGTTATTGTTTGCGTGCAAGCGTGCATATGAGTAAAAATATTGGACCTGGAATTTTTGTATGTCACTTTACATTTGTTTATGTTGCACACACAATTAATGAAAACATGAACACACACACACACACACACACACACACACACACACACACACACACATCTGCTTTATTTTCCAGCTAAACCTGTGCTAAATTTGTTAAAGTGGCATAATTGCATACCCAACTTACTAGCACTGAAGTATTTAGGCTTCAATTTCATGAGTATTGTTTGACTCATAATTAACCCCTAGAGTGTACATGTACCATTAGTGCCTGGGTGCCCGTGGCTAAATACTGCCCCCCCCCCTCTTTAAACTGCCTTATTAAAAACCAGCAGATCTGCCCGAATAGGCATTTCACTTTTAAATTGTATCTTGTAACAATCTAATGATGGCCTTGGAAAAATACAAATCCTCAAAGCCATTTTCTCCAGTGTCTAATCAAACCAAAGTCTCCTTTATTTGCATGTTTGTGGAAAAATGCCACATTTAACAGCTCTACAGATTAATGAGAGGAGTCCTTCATCACAGCGTCTCTCGTTCTTTCCAAACTCTTCAGATTTGTATCTGACCCTGCATACGGCGGGGATTAAATCTTTCCGTCGCAGTATGACAGAGATTTTTTTTTCTGCCGTCCTGTGTGTGACAGTGACCTGTTAACGTTTAATATGAGACAGATGTTACTTCTCTAAAAATCAACCAAGAAAGAAGCGCATGACATTAGAAGAGATGCGTATAGCTTTTAAGCTTCATTTCCTGTCATGATTGTCATCTGGGTCAAATGTACGAAGAAGATCATTTAAAAGTTCTTTTAAAAGAAATAATCTCCGATAACATGATAATGAATGCAGGCTGTGCATGGAGTGTGTCTTTCATTTAATCCTATGTGTGCTTTGTTAGACTTCTATTGCACTTTACGTATTAATAAACAAATGAAATCATTTGTCATACACATTCTAGTTTCTTAAATATGAACTCTTTATATTGCTGTAGGCACAAGTGTCGCTTTTCCTACCATTAACCGTATGATTCGTGAAGTATGAAAAGGAATGTTTTTTATTTAAGTCTAGCCGATGAATGTACATATAAATCATTATCAGATATGATTAAGCTACTTCCATCAGTTTAGGGCTCGACAATCATTTGGTCACAGAAACTTAAGGCTGGATGGACAAAAGCTATACACCTCAGGTTGATTACCCAGTAGTGTTGATTTTACAGATGTGATCCTCTTTTTGTTTTATTTTAATTTGATTTGCTGTACATTAGATTTCTTTCTTACAGAGCTATCAGCGTCTTTGACTTCACTCCTTTGGAGATTTTGAAAAACATGTTATCAAACCTATGGTTTGGAAGATCTCTGTCTGTCATCCTACAAATGTTTGACCTTAGCTTTGCCTATTACTGCATTGTCTGATTTATAATATCTGTCAAAGTTAATGACAGAGGAAAAATGTGTTCTGCTTAGAGATCGCGATCTAGTCTTGCATGTCGCACAGAATGCACTGAGGCAATTTGCTGTCCATCTGATTGACATGTTCTCTGAGAAAAAAGCTGGCCTTTTTCACACAATTTTTCAACGAATATGGCCTCTGCATCACAAATTTTCATGTTGTCTTTTATCTTTTTTCTATATTTTCTCTCTGCTTCCTCTCACTCTGTTTTGTTTTTTGACAGGTGGATGCTGGATGGATAGGCTTTTGGTCTATTGTTGGAGGCTGTGTGTTTGGAGTAGCCATGGCAAGGTAAAAACCGACCCCTTACATTAAGGAGAGGTAGATTAATTGTGCTCTTATGTAAAACAGCTCTGTATATCATATAGCATTGCTTTTGAATCTCCTGTGTCAGTGCTGTATAGAGATAAATGACTCTACTGGCTGTATATTCACCAACTTTGAAAGGTGTTGTTTTGTCAGTGTCACCATTTTGTAAAGCGCAGATGTTTTTTTTTCCTCCTGGCTGTTTGGATTCTCCCAGGCTCCGCAACTAATTCATCCTCTCCCATGTAATTTATTAAAATCAGGTTTGTGATGAACGGCAGCTGAAAATGTTAATGAAATGGCTGTGCTGCATGCTGATGGATAGGCACTAGTGAACTAAACTTTGTCTGCACAATGAAAAGATGGGCTGTGATGAATAAACGCTTTATGTTTCTGGGTTTAGTCAGCAGTTCTAGGGAATGGCAGAATGGAAAAAAAGTTGCAATTAAGAAAATGAAGGCATAACTCTTTCGATCAGTCAGTTGGCAACTCTTTGCTTGAGGGCTTAGTATCAGGGCAGCAGTGTAATTAGTAAAAAATGATGATCTAGTGCAAACATCATTTAATGACCAAGAAGCAAAAATCCAACCCCTCTGGAATGCTCTTGATCGGCTTGTTATTGAAATAAATAACAGACAGCAGCTTGGGCAGAGAGTCAGTGACTGATTAAAGAAGTCAGACGCCCTGCTGATTGGCTTTCCTTTGTTGTGTGTACGTTTGTGTGTGAAAAATGCATGTCTGTAAGGACTACATTGAGGCTCTGTTGGGAATGCAGAGAGAAAAGCAACAGATGCCCATCGTACTTCCTCTGGCAGCCTTCTCTTCTGAACTGAATGTTTTCAGGGCTACATGCCATTAATGGATCGCCTTGAAATACAGAGTACGAGACCTTAGTGTTTTTTCTCTGCCATACATTATAATGCAAATGCATTAATAAGTGTTAGTTATTAGATACTCCAAGTTGGCTGCACAGACTCGGCCCAGTGAGCCATGTTCTGGCTGTTGAAAAATAGCTACATTAACTCCGAGCTCCAGGGGTGATGACCAGACATTTTAATTGAGTCGGTTCCAGAGATGCGTTTTTAATAGATCCTGTCCTTTTTAAAGAAAAGTCCTTGTTTTTTTGACATGGCAAAAGTTATCCGAACATATGAACACTTAATAGGTAGCTCAGTGCAGTGCAAAGCATGCAGAGGCAATTGATGAACCTTCCTGAAACTTTTTAATTGTCCTAAGAATGCTTATATAAGGACAAACGCTGCTGTTATTAGAAGGAAACACTCAATGCCATCTATCAAGCAGTGGCCCATTACCAACTTGAAGTGTGTTTAATCACAGATAAGCGGAATTTAAAACTATTAACTAGGAGGAGGAGAAATTACTACGTTTGAAGTAAATATACGGTCGGTTGCCTAAATGTTTTGGTTTTTCCTTCCAAATGAGCTTGATATCTCTCCTGTGATATCATTTATAACTGTTTCCTCGGAAACTGTTTTCTCCCCTCACATTCTTTTAAGTGGTTGTATTATTCAGACAAAGCTTTGCAAAAATGCTCTTATTAAAAGTAAGCTGCTGTGCCATTTTATGTTATTAAAGCACACAATGACTGGGAATTCTAAAATTAAAGATGCAAACAAAAGATGCGTGAGTTTCCTCCGGGTACTCCGGTTTCCTCTCACAGTCCAAAAACATGTAGATTAGGTCAATTGGTGATTCTAAATTGTCCATAGGAGTGAATGTGTGTGTGTGTGTGTGAATGGTTGTTTGTCTGTGTTGCCCTGGACTGGCGACCCGTCCAGGGTGTACCCCCACCTCTTGACCTATGTGCGCTGAAATAGGATCCAGCGGGTCTGCTTGACACAGAATTAGGGAATAAGCGGGCAAGAAAAAGGTAGCAAACTATTATAGCTGGTTGTAATCCCAGACAATGAGGGAGCATATTTAGCACATACATTATTCATTACAGTCGTGCCACATCATGTATTTTGTATAAGTGTGAGGTTCAGTACTTTTCCAAAGCCTATGTTATGACTCTAATTGATTTATGTTTTTCAGTATCTTCTTTTATGTCTCTCACATGAGTTGTTTTAGTCCTACAGGATAACAGGATTTGTCTATCCATGTATAAAAGGTCATTTGACTTAGCTTTTGTTGCCTCAGCACTAGGGGAAACGTCCCGGAGATGCTTGTACCTTATCATGATAAGGGGTGTTAATTAAAATTTGAGAGTAGGTACAGTGGAAGGATGGTGTTTTCTATGCTGACTCTACTTGACCTGGATGTGTTTGTGTGTTTAAAGTTGTGCGTCAGTTTAACTAGGGCTCCTCTGTGAATGCTTCCGCGTATAACATTACCCAAATGTATTGTATTTGCTGAAAGCTAACAAAGGTTAAACATCAATGATATTGTTTGTATTTTATGTCTTGTTTCCGCTGCAGGTTTGCTGACTCTATCCGCGGCATGCTGAAGCTGATTGCTGTTCTGATGCTGGCTGGAGCCTCATTGGCATCCACATGGTTCACACTCACTTGTCTGACCAGCCTCACTCACCTCCCTTCCACTAAAGGTAGTCTGGAACAAATAAGAACCTTTTTGTAGTGTTGTGTGGGGGACATGAAAGTGGCAAACAGCAGTGAATGCAAACTGAAAGAGCTGAGCCAGGGGAGCTTATTAGATCCAGCTCAGTGAAGGAAAGCAAGGACTGCTGCTGCTGCAAGCAGACCTCATATGGACATATGCCCCACAGACTAACCAGCTCAAACATAGCCATCTATAATCATTCCTTGTTTGTTGGAAGCTTTTCTATAACCTGTGATCTTACTGTGAGGCTTATTTGCTTGTTTAACACCTGGTAAACATGGCAAATATGTCCCCCAAGGGCAGTAATATATCAGTAGTTTTTAACTTGGGAAAATCTGTGGTTGAGCAGGGGGTGATAAGATTTATGCATTATGAACAAATGCATAAAATAATAACACGGTCTATTGTATCATATAACTCACATTAACAGCCAGGTTTAATTTAAGAAAAACAAGTAGTATATCTCGTATCCTCTATCTGAACCCAACCATCCTATTGAAACATTTAAGTTATTTTATTTGTCATTGTATTAATATTTATCAATCTAACAGGCAACACTAAGCACTTTCGTTTCTAAAACATCAATTCATCATTATATTGGTAAAAATTAGTTGTAAAGTGATACAATACATGTTTCACTCACTATAACGGTTGTATCTGTAAATAAATGTTCCCTGATTAAGCAAGCCAGAGGCAGCAAAGACAAGGAACCAAAACTCAAACAAAGTGAGAGAAACCAGACTTAGTCGGGGGACCAATTCTCCTCTGATCAGACAAACTATCAGGTTATCCCATACTGCAGCAAAATTTCTATGGTCTTGTCCAGATGGCTGTCTAGAAGACAAGGTCTTTACTGCGGAAACTGCCTCGGTCCACCAACTGTGCTGTAAAGATACTGGATTTGGTGACAGTCATGACCTGAAATAGAAAAGAATTTATATTTACATTTACATTGGGGGCAACGTAGTGGTGTAGTGGTGTGTGTGTGTGTGTGTGTGTGTGTGTGTGTGTGTGTACGTGTACGTGTACGTGTACGTGTGCGTGTGTGGCACTACTTTTCATCCTATGTGAGCTGGGATAGGCTCCAGCTGAAACATGTGAATCTGAATTAGGGAATGGGTGGATTAGAAGATGAAAGAATGAAGTGCATTTTGTGTACTATCATAAAACATTTCCTCGTTTGTTTTTGGGGTTTTTTACTGAAGAGCTCAACCACTGTACAAGAAGAAATAAAAATATTTTAGTAATCCTTTTTTTAAGTGTTTTTTTGCATTAAACTGTGTAGAGACGCTTAGTCTCAGGAGATCAGCAGTTTATAAAATACTTATACTTTCCATCTCCTACTATCAATCACACCAAGGTTAACGTCAGTAATATCATATTTTTTATACCTTTTTTTTGTGTTCAATATGAAAATCAGCTGATTTTTTTTCTTGTAATTTCACAGTTTTATACCAACAACAGTCTATTTGCATGAACATACAGGTGTTACTATATGCTTTGTAAGTATATGTATTAGCAGTATAGTAATAGTATATTTGGTGCATTGTCTTTAAAAGGTTTAATGGTTAATCCTGGGAATGGGCGTAATTATAGTAGACCAGATCTTCATCTCAGACAAAAGATGATCATATATTCTTTTTTTCCCTCAGCTACACTTTATGCATCCTGCATCCTGGTAGGGATCTTCATCAACAGCAGCATTCCCATCTTCTTCGAGCTTTTTATTGAGACCGTGTATCCTGTGCCAGAAGGCATCACCTGCGGTGTGGTCACCTTCTTCAGCAACCTCTTCACTGGTCTGCTTCTTTTCTGTCTCACCTTCTACTTTACAGGTAAAATATCCTCCAAAAATAGGATTCACTTTAATTAATTTCTTCTTGTTATATGTTTTCCTGGCGGCTCCACTTAATTGATTATACTTTCATAGGTCATGCAAGAAAGTGTTCAAAGGGTAGCCTGAGGAGTGACTCCTTATATTTAAAGCAAACATGACTAAATTGTAACAGTTCATACAAGGCCACTGGGTGGCTTAGTGATTAGCATTGTTGCCTCACAACAAGAAGGCCCAGGTTCAGTTACCAGGCTGGGGCCTTTTTTGTATGGAGTTTGCATGTTCTCCCTTTCCTTGTGTGGATTTACAGTACGTCTGTTTATTGGTGAGGCTAAATTGCCCACCGAAGTGTGAAGAAGTGTGGCCCTGGGATGGGGTATAAGCGGATATAGAAGACAAATTAATGAGCTGTTGAGATTTTCATTGTGGGTGACGAGGATGGACAGGATTAGAAATTAGTTTATTAGAAGGACAATGCATGTAGGATGTTTTGGAAACAAGGTGAGGGAAGCTAGGTTGAGATGGTTTGGACATGTGCAGAGAAGGGACATGCAGTATATTGGTAGAAGAATGCTGGAGTTGGAGGTGCCAGGCAGGAAGAGGAAGACCAAGGAGGAGGTTTATGAATGCGGTGAAGGAAGACATGGAGGTAGTTGGGATGAAAGAGGCAGATGTAGACGAAAGGGTAGTGTGGAGAAGAGGGGTTATGTGCCATGTTCCTCTTGGAAACTTTATCTTAATGTTTTTTTTATTAGCTACAAAAATATTAAGCTATTAAAGCTATCTGTCCTAATCTTGAATCTTAAAAGGTGTGAAATATTCATTCATTCATTCATCTTCTTGAGAACATGCAAACTCGGCACAGAAAGGTCCCCGCCTGGGAATCTTGTTTTGAGGCGACAGTACTAACCACTACTCCACTGTGAAATATAGTAAAGAAAATTTGAAATGTCATTAAAGGTTCTTTTCCTCGTCATAAATCTTCTGGATAAATTAAAGCCGAAAATATACTACAGAAACCGAACTGTATTCACGTTATAAACCTCAAATAGATTTGAGCTTTAACACTTTACTGGGGCTGCTGGATGGCAGTTAATTGATATTAGGCCTTGATCAAATCAAGTATTTTGCATTCTGATATATTCACTGCCTTATTTTGTGTTGCAAATGTGATAAAATACACAATGTTTTAATTAATTAAACATTCTTCTAGAGTGTTGGATACGTATCAAAAAACTGCTCAATACTCCGATCTCTTGTATTGGTATCCAATTCCAAAAAAGAGGGGGAAAACCTGTTAGCTTGGTCCCATGGGCTTTCTGTCAGTCTCCTGCAGGATGATTATCCTCCGGCATGAAGGTATGCGCATGGGCGAGTCAATCAGGTAAGGTGATGAAAAATGGGCTGAGGGATTGACAAGAATTCTCATGCGTAAATAGAATCGACCTGTTGAATATTGATGAAACACTCTGTGATGTATTTCTCATGGCGGGCAGATGGGTAAGTAAGAACTCTATAAGATAGCTATATATCTCTGCTGTGTTTCATCTTGCCTTGCTGCAGGAATTGGTTGCTCACATGTGTTAGACACAGATACCTTGCTCAATAACAAGCTATGTGGCATGAAATCCTCGTGGCCAGTACTTCCTGGAGGTTTTTGTCAGATGGCAGATGCTCATGCATATACATATTGGATGGAAAAAAAACTATTTTGAGGACTATTTTTAATATCTACCCACATTTTTTGAGGTTGAAGAAAATTACAAAGTTAAAAATTCAAGCAGCAAGTGCTGTTCGTCCTGCCAGATAGTAGATCCCTTGGCTAGACTTGGCCCTGCGATGGACTGGTAACCCGTCCAGGGTGATTAGCTTGAGGAAACAGGGTGATTAAGTCCAGATTTAAAGGTGTACAGTTTTATTCTGCAGTTGAGAAAGTTAATAAGGTTGATGTCTTTGGTTTAGAAACCAAACGATTTAATAAATGATTTTATCGGAAACCTAACGCAGGTCAGTAATTTTACATTTTCGTTAGATCACATCTGAAAAAAAGTTTTTGACTTAGTTCCTCTTTAAAGTATTATTAGACAGCTTGTTTACAGAAATTATTTCATTCATTCATCTTCTTGCCCGCTTATTCCTAATTTGGGGTTACGGGGGGCTGCTGGTGCCAATCCCAGCGCACATAGAGCGAGAGGCGGGGGTACACCCTGGACGCATCACCAGTCCATCTCAGGGCAACACATAGACAACCATTCACACACACATTCACTCCTATGGACAATTACTAATCGACCTAATCTGCATGTTTTTGGAATGTGGGAGGAAACTGGAGTAACTGGAGGAAAACCATGCAAGCCCAGGAATCGAACCCGGGACCGTTTTGTTGTGAGGCTACCGTGCTAACCACTACGCCACTGTGCTACCGTTTACAGAAATTGTTTTGATGTTTATATATTTCTATAAACACTATATATAGACTTGTAAATAGCAGTTCCGTCTTTTAATTTCTGGCAAGTTTTGATGCCTTTATTGAACTAGCAGCAGTCTACCACTCTGACTGTATATACATCTGCACATCCCTTCCAGGTGTGTGAGGTCTTCTGATCTGAAACTACTGGCTTTTACTAGAATAAGATTAAAGCAGTGGGGAGATGGTGCCTTTGTGTAGTAGCTGTCTTTAAACTCTGGAATTCATTAGCATTGTCTGTGACAATGGTCCAGGCTTTGTCTCCTTTTAAAACTAGCCTTAAAACACATTTTTACTCATTGGCATTCAACTCTATTTGAAAGCTGTGGGTTAAATTTTTATTATTGTGGTTTATTTGATGTTTTCGTATGTACAGACCCAACTATGGTTGCGCTTTAAAAGTAAATTAAAGTTTAAACATTCTCTCCATGTGGGAGTAATGCTTGTGGATTTACAGTTGATGCTAGCTAATAATTGATGAGAAAGCATTGACAAAAAGTTCCTGTTAGATAATGAAAAATCATTTATTGTTAACCACCATAATCTAAAAATATTGAACGTTTCTGTAACATTCTGTCAATAGTCAGTCCTGATCATTTTTTTTGAAAAAATATATATATTAGTAGCGTCCATCTTGTCACACAACAAACAGAATTGGACTGGGAATTTTTGTCTCATAATTTGCTTTAAGGCAATCTAAAAGCTGAGTAACACCACCTGTCAAACTGTGCGTAGCCCCATACTGATCCTTACCCCGGTAGTTCTGCTCCATTTCATTCCTCTCTGTTTTTGCTGTCGTCACACACACACACACACACACACACACACACACACACACACACACACACACACACACACACACACACACACAC
>JAOTRA010000036.1:2264279-2277147 GCA_026260255.1 Pseudolaguvia tuberculata | reverse complement strand
ACACACACACACACACACACACACACACACACACACACACACACACACACACACACACACACACACACACATACTATGTGGATACTGGAGCATTTCCCAGCATTCACTAAAACTGCTGATGCTCCGCATAAGATTAGAACACAAATCCAGACTGCAGGACATGTGCCATTTTTACACACTCACCTTGAGTGTTGAGTTTATATAAAGAGAAAAAGTTTTGTACAATTGATTCCACTACTCTGTGTTCACCGATGTGGGTGGAATACAAAAAAATGTCTGTGTCTGTGAAGAATCCAGGGGAGCAAGGTCATTCTGATATTTTTCGGCTTATATCAGATGCATTAGTAGCTATTATGTCTGTATAAAGGTCTGACTTGTTTTAAGGTAATAAAAATATTCGACATTATAAAACAAAGTGAGATCGGTTGTCTCACAGAAAGAAGGTGCTGGTTTCGATTCACGGGCAAGGTGTTGCGTGTTGTATGCAAGGGAGTACTCAGTAGTACAGTTTACTCTGACAATCCAGAAACATGTACATTAGGTTGATTGGTGATTTCAAAATTGCGCATAGGAATGAGTGTGTGTGTGGTTGTTGTCTATGTGTGGCTCCAGCAGACCCCTGTGACCCTGAATTAGGGAATAAGCGAGTTAGAAGATGAACGAATGAATGAATGAATGAATGAATACAAAGTGAAGAGCTTCAGTTGAGTTGAGCAAGGGAGGGATCAGAGAATCACCCTGTCTGTAGATGAATGAGGAAACATTAGCAGTTGTGTATTCTAGCTCCTTCTTACTTTTCTCACATAGAACCACTTGCGTTTGCTAATAATTAAGCTAGCTATTAGCTACACGCAGTGCTACAGCATCTGAAAGCATTAAGCCAGTCGGAGCATTGAATGAATAATTACCACAGTTAGAAGTGTATATCAAAGTTTAGCTTTGAGGGCTTATGTCTTTTGAGTCCACTTTTATGTGTTTCTACTTGCAAGCTGTCCAACCTGTCAGAACTTAAAGATGCTGGTCAAAGGCCAAAACCGTTGCCTTGATAACAACAATATCTGAACGTTTGACACCAGGTATAACATGATGAGAAAAAAAAGGGATGAATGCGTAACAGCACTTTAACTGCAGTGTAAATTATGAGTGGAAATAATTGCAGCATGATTGGGAAAGTTAGAAACCGGGAGCTGTGTGAGACAAAAAGGTTCAATTGTTCAGTTAAATTGATCTTTGTAAGACTATTCTTTATACAACGGTTCATTTATTTTTTTTTTTCTAGAGTGCACTGATAGCACTAGAGGATTGGTTGTTGACCGCTTCTGAACATCTGATTGGATTACTCAAGTGTGAGTGGGGCAATATGCTTGTTCATTAGCATTCGCTGAAACAGTCCTGTTGCTAATGTTGCCTCTCTCTGGTTTTAAATTGATGAGACCTGGGCAGGAGTGTGGCTCAGATAAAATGGCAAAGTAAACACAACTCCATTAACCTGCCGCCACAACCCTGCTCTGTCGAACAGCTAGTGAGTGTTGATTAATGAGCAGAAGTTTGCAGAGAAGCTCCTCTATGCTGTTCTGCCTGTCTCCCTCTCGGAACGGGCGCCAATCTCCACGTTTTCTTTCTTTTCTTGATATGGACTGTGCTGCAGACCCAATGCATATCATTTGCTCGAAATGGACACAGCAGCTGACCCAGCATGTATTTCACCTTCCACCATCGATTATGGGCTGACTGTTCAGGGGCAATTGATCAGCCTGTTATCTGGTTCCACAAAGCTATCAAATTAAAAGCTGCTCGTCTATTAAATTAAGCGGTGCACTTCTCCTTGTTCTAGAGACTCTGGGAGTTTGAGCTGCTCTGTGATATACTTAATCCCAGATCTTTATCAGGGCAGCAAGGTACTAAGCATCCTCTGCAAGGTGCTTAGTGCCTTGTGACCTGTTTGTGGACTTTCTATAGACATTGTGCAGTTTTTTTAGGCTATGCTACGATAGTCGATGTTGTCAGTGTTCCCAACTATTGTTTTGACATGGTACGGTAAATGACAGTTGGTAACACTGACAACTAGCCTAATCTTTTTCACAAGATATTTATTATACATTCTGTAGGGGTTTTTTTTGCTAAATTGCTAATTGCTGATAATTGAACTAAATGTAAAATGCATGCAGGCATTTCAAAATAATTCAATTAGAAGGAAAAAAGGAAGAAAATGGAAAGTCCAACAAACACCTGATATTACCAGTAGTGTCAAAGTAACTGATGGAAAACAAATTCCTCACCATCACAACCCTAAAGCAGATTATTCTATTAATTTTGTTCATCTATTTAAACGAAATACCCGGTAGCTTTTCATTCAACTGTATTATTACTTGTATGAACACCTTCAAAATTAACACTCGTACAACTGCGTAATGCAGCTTCTTATATTAGTTTTGTAGCTGATGATTTTTTTCAAGTTACACCACAAGTAATCTTCCATGTTATGAATAACAGCGATCATTTTATACTTATAATAGTAATATTATTCCAAAAAATGTAAAACCATTTGTTGGTTGATTGTTTATTCATTTATTCAACCTCTTTATTTGCTTATTTACTAATTCACTGTTATGAGGGTCTATGGAATCTATCCCAGCTCTCTCAAGGGAGAAATGCAGGAAGAGTCCATCACAGGGCCACACACACACACACACACACACACCGTCACCTAGGGGCAATTTAGAATCACCAATCAACCTAATGTACATTTACGATTTTTATGGACTGTGGGAGAAAACTGGAGTACACAGAGTAAATCACTAGAACAGGCAAACTCCAGACAGAACGGCCCCTGACCAGAAATTGAACCTGGGCTTTCTTGCTTTGCGGCAACAGTGCTAACATCTAATCCACCATGCTGGCCTTGAATGATTATAATTTAGATAATATCTATTTAAAATTCGTTTTAATGTTCTTTATTGTATGCTGGTAAAATCTGTCGGATATAAAATATAATAAACCGGGTGATATAAACTCTTAACAAATGAACATATCTTGAACACTGAGTAATTGGTGGTTAAGCCCCTTTACTCTGATAGACTCTGGCAGCTTGGTAGTCCTAGTTCATGAATTAACCACAAGTTATATATTCATGATCTATTCATACTTAACTAGTCTTTCCATTCAGTTTATTCTGTTTTTCATATAGAAAGAAAAAACTTGCAGGCGTCGAGACACATGAACAGAATCATAGCTTATTGTTATCCTAATCAATTTTAATTAGATACCCAGAGTAATGACAGTTTATTGTAAAATATGCTCTGTTGACCAGATAATTCACACAATAAGATGTATTTCTTTGCAGAGATAAAATCTCTGAAATAAAGATCGGTGCTGCAGTGAGGGTGTGTCTGGCAGTGTGATGTGAAAAGCCTGACCAGCACAATAAATAAAGATAACGGCTCAATTTCTAGAGGGATTCATTTTCATGGTTGGCTGAGGGTTTGATATAAAGTGTAGATGAAGGAGTTTTTACTCATCATTGAGTGCCGAGCGTACTTCAATAATCTGCACACCAAATTCAGGGAAACAATAAAAGATAATAAAATTGATTAAATCATTGAAAAGCAGTTTTTCCAAGTTATAATAAAATAATAGGGTAAGGGCTGGTAAGTGTTAGTTACCATACATATCTAGACAAAAACATGACCCTTTCAGGAGGATGTATTTGAAATGTTAGAATTAATTCATGGTAATTAGTTCAGATGTGTGTGACGACCTGCTGAGGGAAAAAAAAAAAAAAAACAAAGGTCACTTTTAAAGTAAAAGTAAAGCTTTCAGTTTTCCTGTGTAAAAACTATTGTACTATTCATTGTTTTCAACAGATTGTTCAACAGTGCTATTGCAAACAGGAACAAGCATTCTGGAAATTTCCTGTCGTCCTGTTATTTGAGATAAGCAACTCAACAGAAAGCATGTTCATATAGGAGAATATTGAGGGAAGTGTCACACCGTGCATGAACAATGAGTAGAGAAAGAACAAAACCAACTCTGTGAATACTACCGAGCGGTGTGTACCGCTGTTCAGTTTGGAAACCACTCCAAGCCATCTCACAATACCACCCGAAAAAAATCCCACATCTAGATAGTGCACACATTCACATCCACATAAAGTAAAACCTTGAACGACTCGCACTGCTGAAGTATAAACAAGATTGATTGTGTCCTCGCTGTTTTCTCTGGTTTCTCATTTCCAGCTTTCTGGTGAAGCTCCCCCTACAACCTGACCTCTAAATTTGATATTTATGAGGTGGGCTATTCTGCCATGTCTCCCACTAGTCTGAGTGCATTGAACGTTGTGTCTGATAAATGTATTTTGACAGCATGGGAATACAATAAGCCCCCACTACCTGTAGACTCCAGTAATGGCTAATGTTCTACTTTTTTATATAAAATATATAAGCTGTGGATCCTTAGATTTGTGTTAAATCCAAAGGGATCCGTGTAATGCGCTAAAGCTGTTTTTTTTCTTTTCTTTTTTTTTTTTTTTTACCAGATTTGTTCAGTGTTATTTATTTTACAGATTTATTTTGCTTGTATCTACCTGTACATGAGTGCCACAAAGTATTTGCTTTTGGCTATGCTGTTGCATTTAGGTTATGTGTCTCTTTCATTTCCCTGAGAGGAAAAAAAAGCCTTTATCAGAAAAATCTGAAAAAAGAACAACAGGCAAGTCTTTTATTTGAAGCACGTCTCAAATTATATCAGCCCTCAACTCACTCACTCTCTCTCTCTCTCTCTCTCTCTCTTTTCAGAGCTCTCCTGGTTGAACTGGTGTCTCACAGGTTCCTGCCTCTTCAGTCTTCTCCTTATTCTTTTCTTCAGGGAATCTTATGACCGACTCTATCTGGATGTCTTTGTATCGGTCTGAACACTCTGCAGCATACAGACTCACACGCTGACGATGATGTGCCCGTCATCATTTTCTCATTTAAAAAAAAAAGAAGCCAGCACCTTACCTGTAATGGTGATCTTGTAGGTGTTTTGTAACATGTACTTCATTTTTTTTTTTTTTTTTAATATATATATATATTTTTTAAATTGAACCAACGGTGCTGTGTTGATGGCTGTCCATTACATGTGTTTCTCCTGCTACACCTGTGAAACAGAGAGCTCACGGACCAGTAATGATAATCATAACATTGTTCATGCTCAATCATCTGCTGTTGAGAGGCTCCTTAGTCGGTTTTTATTCATAGCCACGAAATCAGCAGTAAGGAAGTACTGTAAATGACCCATGACAGTACTACCCTTAAAGTGCCCTACATCCTCCATTTTTTCCTCTTTATACCAAATTAAACTGCAGATGATTCCTGCTTCTCTTTCACAACCTCCGGGGTTAAAACTATCTCTTAGCTTTACAGCCTGTGATTGGAGAGTCCTTATATGTAGGAGGAATGGTTAAAAAAAATGTTAAGTAGAGTTTTTGGATGAAATGGCTTGGAACGTGCCATCCTCCTTCTGAGCATCAGGTTTTTCCGTAACAGATGCTCTACTTGAAGCACAGTATAGCCATTAACTGTTAGAACAAACTTAAGCTTGTTTTCTTTGTGATTTATGTTCTTTTTTTTTATTTATTTATTTGATTGGTCCTAATGGAGTATATGTGCATTTAAGTGATAATGGCTAAAAAGGGATACTGTATTTTACCATCATGACTTAATTTATACAATGAAAACCTGTGAACGTTTGTACATCATGCAGACTCCGCCAGTAACGAGCATTTACAAATCCTTTCATGATGTAATTTTTTTTATTATTATTATTTTTTTTTTTACTTGCAGCCCTTGGAACATCAGGGATCTTTTGTAACTTTCCAAAGTCCTAGAGCTTCATATGAATGAAAGTCCCTGAGGAAGGACGTAACAAACTGTCTTACTGATAGGATGCAAGACCTAACTGCAGAAATCTGTTGAATTCTTTTCTATGGCTATATGTATTGTATGTATTGTAGCTAACAGATCATAAAGTGAAATAACTTTACTCTTTTATCCACTCACTGACTTGAGGCATTTTTACCATATGCCTGCTCACAGAGAAATGCTCTCTGGGAAGGCACAGCTGCACTCCTCTTTGCGTGGATGTTGGGTATCTTTTTTTTTTTTTCGTCTTTTTTTTTTTTTTTAATATACTAAAGGGTTTAGTCCTAACCCGCTGTGAAAGGTTGCCTTAATTAACAGAGACCTGTGCAATTTATTGCCCTCCCTTTTCCCTGTACTGAAAAACTGCATTTTAAACACGATGTTCCTATATACTGCTGCTCATTTTAATGTTAATCAGAGGCAGTTTTATAACACAGAATGTTCTTGTCTTTGTCTATGTTCCAGATTCTGTAAATGTATATGATTCAGCACCTTATTAAAAACACATTTTGAGAACAGGAATAAGTGTTATTTTCTTCTCTGTGCAGAAGGAAATGATTTAGTATTTGTCTCAGACTGATATGGAATATCAGATTTTTGTGTAGCGTGAGCGCTGTAACTCATCATCAACACTACAGACTGCTCACACACTTCTAAAGATGACTTCCTGAATCCAAACCTTGTGGTGAGTATGTGGTGTAATGGACCTGCATCAACCAATATGGCTGAGAGTTATGTTAATATGAGCTTGTTTTTCTAGAGTAGACAGTCTTATAAAAGCATTCATTAATACTGAGGATTCATTCATTAATACTTAACATTAATAATAATAATAATAATAAAATTATCGTAATAAGATGATGATGCACTGCTATATATTATGACTTCCCACCGTCCAAAAAACCTGTACATTCGGTTGATTTGGTGATCTTAAATTGCTCCAGCAGAACCCTGTGACCCCAAATCAGGGAATAAGCAGGTATAAAAGATGAATGTTTTTAAAGAATTAATATTAAACAGTATTTATAAATTTTCATAATAGATTCAAATAGGGCAGAGCAGTGGCGTAGTGGTCGCCTCACAAAAAGAAGGTCCCTGGTTTAATTCCTGGGCCGGGCATCTTTCTGTGTAAAGTTTGCATGTTCTCCCTGCGCTTGCATGGATGTGAGCACCAGCACACCCCATGACCCCAAATACGGGAATAAGCGGATAAGATAAATAAATGCAAATTAAGTAATACTGGTAAATCTGCTTTTTTGACTTCTGAATAATTTTCTTTTTTTTTTTACTTTGTGGCTTTTCTTTAGTTTCCTCCACTGGATTAGTTATAAATTACCTATAGATATGTATGTGAATGGTTCTGACATTTTATGCAAAGTGGAATCCCACCTCTTGCCCAGTGTTCTGGATTATTGTAACATAACTCCACTGGCGGAAAGGTTCAGTTTATTTGCAGGTGAGTAATAATATAAATGACAAACAAACTAAACTTGAAATGGACTAAACATGGACATGGGGGGGTGTCTATACCAGCTCACATAGACCGAGAAGCTGGGGTACACCCTGGATGGGTTGCCAGTCCATCTCAGGGCAACACATAAACATACAACCATTCACACGCATTCACTCCTATGTACAATTTACATGTACATGTTTTTGGACTGTGGGAGGAAACCGGAGTACCTATGGAAAACCACACAAGTGCTGGAAGAACATGCAAACTCTGCACAGAAAGATCCTCGGCCCTGACACAATACATTTTATGGTTAAAGATATTGGGTCTCATGTTTATCACATGTATGTAGTGTCATGATTACTCTACAATCTGAGATCTTTACATGTAGGGATCGTCATTCTATCCATCTAGTCTATGTGTTCCTTTCCTCACAGGTCTAAAGCTGGGTGTATGTCTGCTTAACTATAATTTGCTAAGCATTGTGATGGAGCTTTTTGTGTCAAATCCTGTCAGAAAGAAGATTGTGCATTTAAACAGGATTTTTCATGCTATTTATTCTGACATGGATTGTATTGCTGATGCAAATTGGGGTCACTGTCATTCCAAGTGACATTGTATACCCCTTAATTACTTTGCCATTGTTTCCGTTTGTGTTTTCTGCCCGAATATTTGTCGGATGTCAGAAAAATCGGACACTTCAGTTAAACACAAACCGGAAACATTGAAACTTGTTTCACTTACTGATGCTTCAACCAGTCGACCTTGTTAAACTGTCAAATCTGGAGTGGAAGAGCAGCGTCATTTTTTTTTTTTTTTTTTTAAATCCAAAGACACTGAAGAAGCTTTTTAAATAAAGGAGTATCCATTTGGTGTGACAAGCTGGACACTAATAGTCAGGAACGCTGATGCTCCTGTTTGCTTGTGTCTCTTTAATAGCCAATAAAAACTGGTTAGCACAATCTTATTGCATGTAAAATAGAGACATTATACATTCAGATACACAGTCCTATCCTCTAATGAGCCTGCACAAGACCAGCCCAAGCATTTAGGAGGCCCTAAGTAGAATTTTATTGGTGTACCAATATGATTATTGTCAATCTTTTATCATTCCCGCAGTATAAATAGAACACATCATCCATTTTATTTGTTGCTGCTGTGTTGCCAATGTTTAAATCCTTAGCGCAAAACCACCAAGTTACATTTACACAAGTCTATGCAGTGACTTTACTGACCTTAAACGGTACCTAAATACTGCAGAAGTACAGATTTGTTTAGTGGACATATTTTTTCCCCTATTCCTCAGGTTTCTTATCTTTTCTCTGCACCAGTTTTTTTATGACATTAATGCGAGTTTTGTTTCAATGCATCATCAACTTAAATAGTGTATAAATAATACAATCACAGGGTGACGCGGTGGCGTAGTGCTTGCCTCACAACAAGAAGGTCCCAGGTTCGATTCTCACGCTGGGGATCTTTCTGTGTAGAGTTTGCATGTTCTCCCCAGACATCAAAATTGCCCATAGCCGTGAATGTGTGTGTGTAAGTGGTTGTTTGTCTATGTGTGGCCCTGCGATGGACTGGTGAACTGTCTAGGGTTTACTGCTACCTCTCGCCCTATGTGTGTTGGAATAGGCTCCAACGGACCCCTGTGACCCCGAATTGGCTGTGAATGAATCCTGCATCGAATAATATAATATTATAACATAATATTACTTTTTTTTATTTAATATTGCATTTTGTTTTATTTATAGATGTATAGAAACCCGACCTGTCATTTCATTTAATCTTCAAGGCCCTCTAGTAGACACTGGGGCTCAAAGCAGACACTTAGTATGCTTTTGCCTCGGGGCGGCTCTTGAGTTTTCACAGTTTAAGACTAATGAAATGCGTTTACGTTTATAACAAAAACAGCAAAACCATCCTTGCGGGTCTTTGCACACATGTGAGTGTGTTAGTTTACTTTACCGAAAACTGGGAGGACATCGCAAGAGTTGATTTCCGTTTGTTATCCACTTTTTTTCATTACTATAGGTTTTAGTGATAGCCATGTTTATCAATTCTGTGTTCTGTTCTGTTCATGCAAAACCTGTTAACTTTGTAAATAAACTGCACTGGGATTCTCACATTTATATTCTTTGCTTTGAAAATCTTCATTTTAGGAATGTTCAAATACAGAACTTATTAAAAAATGCATTTTTATTTTGGTTTTTCTTAATTTTCATATTAAAGTGAATGTATGAATGATGATTAACTGAAACTCTTATCACTGTCTAAATCCTCAGATTATAAACTTTATTATCAAAGTATTTAGTAATACTTAAGTTGAGGATCCACCAATCACAAAACAAGTAATCAGCTCAAAATCTACAAGGATCACCTTTCATTTCTGCCTGCCCAAGTCTTTTTGGATGTCATTGATGTGGCACTTATGCTGTGCTAATAGTTCAGTCTAAGTTTCAATTGTGGTGTAAAATTTATTTATCCAAAGCAGGTCAATTGGGGTTAAAATAAAACCCACTCACCCAATCCTGATTGTTATTGTTTACTGTGCTGCCTAAAAAATACCATCAAACTAACAACTGATAAAGAACGGATCGTTCTGTTGCGCTAACCATCATTCTGCAGCTGAAAGGGAGACAGATGATGTACTTGTGTCCTTCACCAGTCTATGTTCCTCTTAAACTGCAGTCATCCTGACTTCTCCTTCAATCATTTTCTTTATCCTGATAAATCTGGGGTCTATCAGAGATCAGTTTAGGACTTAACTGTGTAAAAAGAATCCAGAGAGACATGACCTAACTGAAGTAGCATGCCTATGAGACTTTTAAAGGTTATAAGATCCAGATGGATGACAGTCACTACCAGGAACATTGGCCTTGATCATTTGGTCACTCCATATGAATAACGTTAGACTTCACAATGCCATTCATTTCGGATGCTATGGAAACCTGGCAGTAAAAAAATCTTAGATGGCAATTCTGGTGTAGTATCCATTTAATCCATATAGGAAAGATTTCACAAAGTTTTCAGTATCTGTTGGGGATCTGGGAGTATTTCCCCTCCTGCAGGTTTCTCTCTGACTCATATAGTGTGAGTTCATGTTACTCTTTATGCCAGAGACCAAATGAGAAATGCTTCCTTTGATCCTTTGTCTTTTGTGTTGGTTTGGGAATGTGATACATGAGAATGTAGAAATGGTGGAAATGAGTTTGAAGGTATATAAGGAATGCATGCATTATTAGCTGACTGGTCAGAGGTTATTACTTTTGCTATCTGTTTGGTTCTAAAAATGGCAGGATGGTGAAAGACACAGCCTGGAACTGTGGAGAGGACAGGAGTCACTGGCTCCATTAACCTGTCCCTATAGAAACCGACTGTCATGCTGTGATGTACTTCTGCCAGAGCAGCTGCTGCAGACACTGTCCTCAACCATGATGACGTCAAATACTTGAAGCTTGTTGTCAGTATTTGTGTGGGACAGAAAATGAATGGGCAAATTGCTCAGATGAACCATATTTCACGTGTTCATCACCGATTGCATTTTTTCGTCTTATGAAAATAGATATTATAATTGATCTTGTTCTTGTTGATTCGGCAGAAAAAGGGAACAGAGAGAAGCAGGTCAGTGCAGAATTAACTAGTGGCTTAGCCAAGCAGTTGGGTGTTTGTCATTGGCAAGCATGCCGTTGTACTCCACTCCACTCCACTAGATCGAAGATAAATTTACAGCAGCCTCGTAAATCTTTACAGGCCTTTTTGCACTGCAGCAAACCCCTCCAGAGACCACATCTAATAATGTTAAATACCTATGTTTCAGCACAGGCCTGACAGGTTGGCCCTTACAGTCTGTTTTTTTCCAAGACTAGCTATGTTTAAAATGCTCTTTCTGAGAAAAGAGGCAGAGTGATGAAGAGTCTACCACCAAGTGGTTTTTCACTTAAACCAAAACTTTCACTTTTTTTTTTTTTTTTAAAGTTGCCGTGATGGACTTATGGCTCCAAGAACAGATCTACCTTTAGCCCAAGAATGATTGACTGACAGAGAGTAAAAACCTGAAATCATCAGTCTCAGAGAGATGAATGGATGCAGCGCGAGGATCAGTAGTTAACTTACCTACAGAAACACGGCTTGGTTAGACAGAATGGCAGACTTAAACATATGTTATGATCTATATGAGCTTAATAACCTTCACATGGAATAACTAACATTTCACATTAGAGGATTTTTCATGCATTTAGGATTTAAATGAATTACACAAACCAGATGGCTTTTTCCTTCAGTTTAATGGGTTAAAATATAACATTTTGTCTTGGTAATAAGTTCAGAATTTGTAACAGCATTAGTGTTATAAGCCACCTGCCATTGTTTTAGACCAGTTCCCTAATGCCAGTGCTTTCATTTATTCTGGAAAGCTTGTACCAGTGCAACATTCATTCATCTTCTAATTCACTTACTCCCTAATTTGGGGTCATAGGGGTCTGCTGGAACCACACATAGAGAGAGTACACCCTGGACAGGCTCACCAATCAACCTAATATGGGAGGAAACCTGAGTACCCTGCGGAGTGCGGGGAGAAAATGCAAACTCTGCACAGAAAGATCCCCGACCCGGGAATCAAACTCGGCACCTTCCTGTTGTGGGGCGACCATGCTAATCACTAAACCACTGCGCCGCCCACCAGTGCAACTTGTAAAAGGTTCATCAAAAAGCTTATACAATCATTTTTGTTTATGATTGAAAATAGGTTATATTGCCAAAGGTGTATGATGGTGTACCTCACCATCATAGCCACACATTGTTCCTCTCCGCTCTCCGAAGCACACAAAAAAGAAAGCACACAGGTGTCTATTATGTTTTAGTATCTTGTAGCATGATATTATATATGATATTATTCCTTCACTGGAACTAAGAGTCTCCAACATTGATCCAACATGACAATGACCCTGAGCACAAAACCCTTGACAAAAAATACACAAACTCCTTAACACTACTGAATACCATTGATATGGACTGGAATGTTGACTGCACCCCAGACCTCTAAACCTGACATTAGTGTCTGATCTCACTAATACTGTTGGAGCTGAGTGAAGGGAACATTCACATTCAAACACAACATTGTCTATTGTTAAGGGTGACTTACAGATAAATTAGGGAAACTAGACCGATTATTTCTATTATAAAAGACCATCTTTATCTCATTAATGCTAATCACTTTTTAATATGGATGAAAGATCTTGCAATAACTTGCAGTAAAATTATGCTAATGCTTAGCACGTTCGCCTCACAACAAGAAGGTCCCAGGCTTGATTCCCAAGCCGGGGATCTTTCTGTGCGCAGTTTGCATGTTCTCCCAGCGTTTGCGTGGGTTTACTCCGGTTTCCTCTTACAGTCCAAAAACATGTACATAAGGTTGATTGCTGAGTCTAAATTGCCCATAAGATTGTGTGTGTGTGTGTGTGTGTGTGTGTGTGTGTGTGTGTGTGTGTGTGTGTGTGTGTGTGTGTGTGTGTGT
>JAOTRA010000036.1:2250771-2263909 GCA_026260255.1 Pseudolaguvia tuberculata | reverse complement strand
GTGTGTGTGTGTGTGTGTGTGTGTGTGTGTGTGTGTGTGTGTGTGTGTGTGTGTGTGTGTGTGTGTGTGTATTTGTTGGTCTGTGAGTCTCTCTGAGATGGACTGGTGACCTGTCCAGCGTGTACCCCTGCCTCTTTTCCTATGTGAGCTGGAATAGGCTCCATCAGACCCTTGTAACCCTGAATTTGGAAATAAGTGGGATAGAAGATGAATGAATGAATTCATTTGTTCGTTTGTTTGTTCATTCTTCTAACCTGCTTATTCTCTAATTCTGGGTTACTGGGGTTTGCTAAAGCCTATCACAACGCACATAGGGTAAAAGGCAAGGGTACCCTGGACATAGTTGCCAGTCCATCGCAGGGCCACACATAGATGGTCATCCATCTATGTGAGGTGTCTGTGCTAACAACTACGCCACTGCACTGCCCTCAGAATATCAAATTGTTACTATATAAATATAAATCATTTAAATTAATAAAAAAAAAGTCATCTTGATGTATCTACACAATATTATCTTATTTTATCTTTAATCATCATGAAAATGGAATGGGACACCCAAAAGGCTGAAGCTTCTGGGCTTCCTCTACTTAAACATAAAAGAGTATTAAAAAGAGCAAAAAAACACTCTGATCCTTATTTAACATTTTATTATTGTTAAGCAGTTGTGATTAACGTGTGGCCCTGCAATGGACTGGCGACCTGTCCAGTTTATACCTGAAACTGGAGAATAAAAGAGTTAGAAGATAAATGAATGAATGAATATCGTTAAACCTCATTTACATAGCAATCTGTTATACCCAGTGTGTCAGAACGTGATCGTAATTCAAATTGGTGGCCCTTCAGAAATAAATCAATATTTCATTTTTTTTGTTTGTGAAAATGCAATGCAAAATATATGATGCCATGAATGGTGTTAGTGTTGTTTAATCTAAGGATTACAAGAGCCTCTTCAGTACGGAAGAAAAATGGACTTTCATGAGTTTCATGCTGTATAGCTTTCAGCATTTTGGGGTTTGATATTATTTGTGGTTTTACAGTACATCCTGTTGTCTGTATTTCATTTTATAGTTCACAACCTCCACCATCATCATCATCTTTATGTGGCTCCAATCTATAAAAAATGAGTGTGAAATCAATACCACACTGAACAAATCTAGAATGAGCCAAATAAGATTCTCATGAAGCGCTAATATTTATCCATCATTTTTGGGTCAAGCTGTGTAAATGGAGACGCCTTTTATTTCCAAATCCAATGCACAGTTTAGTCATTTAGTCAAGACTCCTCTTGTTTTTATTAATAAAAATAGGACGAAAAGCTATTGACTTGCATCTTTATCTTGCTCTCATACCCTCATAGCCAATCATCAGGTTAGCCCACCTGCACATGCTAATGAGCAGGGACATGGATAAGGACCGGGTTACGATCATTTTGGAAGCCCCAGAGATTTGTTTTATTGGTAGTTACAGTGCGGAATAGATGTGGACCTAGGCCCGACCTTATACTTTCAGAAATCCCAAAATGTATAGTGACACCTCTGCTAATTACAGAGAAGTGTGTGAGGTGTTTGATCATGACATGACATGACTGAGATCAATGTTTATTTTGAAAGGTTTAAGGATAATTTTAGGATTTTTTTTTTATAGTCACTATGGTCAAGCGGGGCGGACAGTGGGAATAGTGGTGGCCTTACAGCAAGAAGGTCCCGGGTTCAAATACCGGGGAAGGAGTCTTTCTTTGTGGAGTTTGCATGTTTTCCAAAAACATGTTGATTGGTGATTCCAAAGTTGCCCTGAGGAGTGAGTGTGTGTGGTGATGGACTGGCGACCTGTCTAAGGTTTACACCTGTCGTTAGCCCTATTTGTGCTGGGATAGGCTCCAACAGAGCTCTGTGACCCTGAATTAGGAAATAAACATGGCAGAACATGAATGAATGAATGAATGAATGAATGAATGAATATTGTCAAACATGTTTATTTCTATGATTATAGATGTTTGTTTCTTCGTAGAGAAAAACTACCGTGTTAGTTCCAAGGATCAGACTGGCCTACCAAAACATACACGTCATCGTGTTTTATTCTTCATACACAAAAATCCATAAATTTTTTTTATCACTGTTTAAATGATCCAGTGTTGTAAAGGTTGTGCACTAATAAATGGATCTTGTATAACATTTATAGCTACATTTATAGAAGTAGTAAACGATAATATGAAGATAACAGCAGATTATTAGCAGAACATTTTTCCTGCAGATGTTGCGCTGTTGAAAGTCAGAAACTGAATTACCAGGCATTATACAAGCGGTACCAGTGTTTACAGACCACCATAATGACAGCAACAACAGTACTTTTATTTGATGCTAGGTCATGGCTGCATACCAGTCCTGCTGAAGATTTTTCCTTATAAATGAGTTTATTTTACACCAATCAAATCTGGTTAATGTAACAAATGGGATTTACAGATATCGGCTACATTACAACTCTGTTATTTCTCTTCCCCAGAAGAGTTTTTCTCCATATATTTTTTGGAAGTCTTTTAAATACCCCCCCACCTCTGTCTCTCCATCGCGCATTCTCTCTCTCTCTCTCTCTCTGATACATATTTATTTATTTATTTACAGAACAAATAGATAACAACAGTCAAAAATCAGACAACAAGCCCACAGAAAAGCAATGGCCTCTCTCCAAAGGTGATGCAATTATACCAATGTACCATACCATATATACAAATTATTTCAGAAACGTTAACAAAAAAAACTAACATTGTTGTTGGTGCTCTGAAAAATGTGTGAAAAGTATCAAGAGAAAAGATATACCGCACAACACTTAGTGGTTTAAACACAATGCGAGGTGAGGTAGTTTGTCAGTCAGTGAAGGAGTACACAGAAGCTGAAACAGACAGTTGTAAGGAAAATGGTAGCCTAGTGGTTAAGGTGTTGGACTAATACCAGAAAGACCGGGGTTGGTTTCCCACCTCCAGCAAGCAATCACTGTGGGCCCTTGAGCAAGACCCTTAACCTACAATCGCTCAGTTGTAAAAAGGAGACGAAATGCAAGTCGCTCTGGATAAGAGCGTCTGCCAAATGCTGAACTGTAACTGTAACAATTACGCAATTTATAGTATGAAAATAATTTTCAACACATTTGGAAGCAAACAATTGACCTTAAATTGCACCACCCACCCCAGACATTATTAAGCAACCCTAAATGAGTATTTAGATCCATGTCTAGGTCATCGAATATTAGAAGATACTGATATTGTCCACCTGAGATATCCCTTCGCCCATCTTTCTAAGAGGGTGCAGGAACCAGTCCTGTATAACCCCTTTTGACGTCAGTGAAACATTACACAGTTAAAGTTTACAGTAAATTTACAATTATCTAGTACAAAAATCTAGTGTTCCATAGTCTCATTGTTCCACCTATAGAATCTTCTTCTTTGTCCTTCGGCTGCTGCCGTTCGGGGTTGCCATAGCGGATCCGCGATCCGCACATTCAACTTGGTAGGGTTTTACGCTGGATGCCCTTCCTAACGCAACCCTCCCATTTATCCGAGCTTGGGACCGGCACTAAGGCTACTCCCTAATGGCTGGGTATTTATGGCCAATTTAGACTCACCAATCCGCCTAATGTACATGTTTTTGGACAGTGGGAGGAAACCCACGCAAGCGCGGGGAGAACATGCAAACTCCACACAGAAAGACCCCAGACCCGGGAATCGAACCTGGGATCTTCCTTGTTGTGAGGCGAGCGTGCTAACCACTACACCACCGCGCTGCCCATTTCCACCTATGGAATAGCGGTGAATATAACATATATTACTACATGACGACTCCTAAAGACCAACAGTGAGGAAAGTTCCAGAATGGGCACATAGATAACAAAAGCCCAGATCTCTTCTGTGTTAATATGTGAACAGGATGGAAAATCTCCAGCTGATACTATTAATGCAGTGACTGTAAGTCTTCTCTGAGAGTCTCAACACTCTTCTCACTCTCTCCATCTCTGAGCCTCAGCTCCTCTGTCATTGCACTACACTGGCACCAAGCCAGCTTAGCCTCTAGAGAGAACGTTACTGGTGATGCATCAGTGCCAGTGTATTGTGGCTGATTGATGTAACTTTATACTCATTAATAAAACTCATTTTATCTTGGTGATGGTTTAAGACCAAGACTGAACAGCCAATCACACAGCTGTCTGTGCCAACACACCATAGGGGATTTCTTCTCTCTGATGCCTTTAATCTCAGCTATTGAATGAATATGATATCAGCTTTCAGAAAAAACCTTTTTGCAACTGTCAGTCTTTGTTTAATTTAAATGTATACATTAGGGATGCCGCTAGCAATTTGGGTCTCTATAAAAGAATATGAGTTTGGCCTTCCTACCACACACAACTGTACATCCGTACTTCCGTACTGAAGTACTGATAAAATAGATCGCTGGGAGATCTAAAGTGTGTGGGCTATTAGAATCCTTAAACACCTTCCAAATCCCCCACCACTGAGCTGCGTTTACACAGATTTGAAAACAACAATATATTCAGTCATTTTATTTCTGGTCAGAGATATTACAGTTTCTCACATTAATAATGAACTGAGAAAGATTACACAAGTAGACTTTATGATTAATTCCCAGCAGATTTCAATCATCTCTTGGGTGATCTGCGCTCTCATTTTCACTCGCCTCAGTGGAAAAAACTATATATTTTTTTCAACAGACTGCAAAATGCAGCAGATGAATGTATTTTCTTTATATTTTTCCACAAATAAAAGAAAAGAGAATTGTTTTACTAGCTGTTCACTGATGTAACTGATGATGCCTATAAACACCATAGTCAGTTAAAGAGCCACTTTATAGACAAATCCAATCCCTATTACAGTGGAAAAAGGACTGCATCAGTATTTCAGCTGAATCATTCTAAAACCCCCTGCAGTAATCTCAACTCAATCCTGTATTATTGCAAAACTAAATCTCCTCCTTCTTCTTCTTCTTCTTCTTCTTCTTCTTCTTCTTCTTCTTCATCATCCAACCTGTGTTTACCAGCTTCTCCTTTTGTTCATATGCATTTCACGTAGGATCTCCAATTTGTTCCTTTACAAAAAAATTTACTCGCTTATTCCCTTACAGAGGGCTCAAATAGGGCAAATGGCAGGGAAACACGTAGATGACCAACCACACACACACACACACACACACACACACGCACGCACGCACGCACGCACTTGTTATGACATAAATTGAGCAATTTATTATGGGGCAAATGTTTGTGCACCGTACATAGTACTTGGTAACACCTCCTCTGGCAGATATCACAGCTTGCAAATGCTTTCAATTCACAGCTAAAAGTCAACTCTTGTATTTTCTCCCACTTTTATTTGCAATAGACTTCTAGGACTTTGAAGGACTATGATGGCCATTCGAAAGTCTTCAGCTTCAGATATTACATGGTGAATTTCAAGATAAGTTTAGGATCATTGTCCTGTTGTTGAAGCCATCCTCTTGTTTTAGCTGTTTTACAGATGGTGTGATCTTTGCTTCCAGAATTTGCTGGTATTTAATGGAATCCATTCTTCCCTCTACCTGTGAAATGTTTCCTGTACTACCGGCTGCAACAAAACCCCAAAGCATGATAGATCAACCACATGTTTAATAGTTGGGAAGGCGTTCTTTTTCTCCAAACATGCCTTTGCTGATTGTGGTCAGAGAGTTCTATTTTCATCAGTTCACAGAACTTCCAAAGTTTCCAAAATGCATCACCCTTCTGTAGATGTTCTGTTGCATATTTCTAACATCGGGTTTTATGATGGGGGAAGCAGGTAAGGTTTTCTTCTGATGACTCCATAAAGGTCTTGTCTGTGCAAGCATCACTGCACAGTGGAATTGTGCACCACCACTCCTCCTTCTTTTCCTTTCGGCTGCTCCCGTTAAGGGATCACTTTTCTCCACACTACCCTGTCCGCTACATCTGCCTCTTTCACCCCAACTACCTGCATATCTCCCCTCACCATATCCATAAATATCCTCTTTGCTCTTCCTCTTTCACTCCTGCCCGGCACCTCCATCCTAAGCATTCTTCTACCAATATACTGCATGTCCCTCCTCTGCACATGTCCAAACCATCTCAACCTAGCCTTCCCCAGCTTGTCTCCAAAACATCCTACATACGCAGTCCCTCTAATAAACTCATTTCTAATCCTGTCCATCCTTGTCACTCCCAATGAAAATTTCAGCATCTTCAACTCTGCCACCTCCAACTCCGCCTCCTGTCTTTTTGACAACGCCACTGTCTCTAAACCGTACAATATCGCTGGTCTCACTACAGCCCTATAAACTTTCCCTTTCACTCTTGCCAAAACTCGTCTATCATAAATCACTCCTGCCACTCTTCTCCACCCGCACCACCCTGCCTGAACTCTTTTCTTCACTTCTCGTGCACCACCAATCCTGAGTCTGATAAATGATTAAAATAGACTCCTGAGTCTACAGGATTTTTGAAGTCAATTGGTTTTGATTTGTCTTTCTGACCAGCATATAAGAAGTTCTCTCTGAGAGATTTCTTTGTGCTCCAGTTCTCATCTTGACCTTTACATCTGAACTACCATCTCTTAATTACATTTTTCATTGAGGAAAATGCAAGTTGACGATGCTTTGCTAATTTCTTGTAGCCTTCTCCTGTGTTGTGGGCATCAGTAACTTTTACTACAGCTGCTTAGAGAAATTATGGTTTTTGAGTGTCTACAAGTGTGTGCACAAGGTTTGTGAAGTATTTGACTAAAGTATTTGTAAAAGCTTTGAAATTGGCACTTACTAAAGAAATCTGTTGCCATGCATCAGATCTAACAAGCTGAAACCTTATAAAAAATTATCAGAGACTCTGGAACTCTTAGGGTGCACAAATATTTTGTACATTTTTTCCATTTCCAAGAGAGATTGTGTTACAAGTGGGAAGAGGTGGTTTAGCGGTAAATGTGTTGAACTAATACCATAAAGACCAGGGGTTCGATTCCCTGCACCACCAAGTCACCCCTGAGCAAGGCCCTTAACCCTCTGGATTAGGACGTCTGCCAAATGCTGTAATTGTAAATCTTTTCAAGTAAAAAAACACCAATATCTGTTATTTATCAAGGAATGCCTACATTTTTGCACTATAGGAGGAAATCGGAGACTCCAGAGAAAACCCATGCAATTGCGACAACTCCACACTGAAAGACCTGGGACCTTCTTGCTGTGAGATTTAAAGGGTGTGTATACCTGCTTCACTAGCCTCCAGCTCCTCCATGACCCTGCCAAAGATTAGTACATATAAAACACTATTTATTAAACAATTATATAACCAAATGATGATTTATTCACAGTGATACTAAGATTTCCACATAAATACTCAGTATAATATTTGTGTAATAAATCATTTTAATGATGATGTCTAACAGCTATAGATAAATGGGATTCCTGACAGCCATTTATTCCTTTGGAAGCCTCTTTCCTCAGCAGTGCTGAGGAAATGTTTAGGGTTAAATAGTTAGGGTGCCAAGTTGTTAATCGGGAGACCAGGAAGACCTGGGTTCAAGCCCCAACACCCTTAACACTTCCTGCTCCAAAGGCGCTGTATACAATAGCTGACCCTGTGCTCGGACCCCCAACTTACTAAGATGGGATATGCGAAGAAAAACATTTCACTATATGTTGCACTCTGTATAATCCTGTATGTGACACAGTAAAATTGGAATTCTATTCTTTTGGAATTCTGTGGCAAATCTTCAAGTCAATACTAAGGCCTGATATCATTCAATCCGGCCAACTGGGTAAATCGCAGAACAAAGAAATGACACAGTGTGATACTCAGACTGGCAGCGTACACAAGAACAGAACCTGTACTACTGTGAAACCTTTTTTTTTAAATATTTTACAAATAACAAGATATGATTAAAATATTGATCAAGTTTCTGGAAAGGATGAGTTAGCAGCAGCTAGTTTGAGTCGTTGACATGGTTTATTATCATTTACAATGTACAATATACAAAAATATAGAGTACCAAAAAATTCACAGTGTCTAAAAGGCAGTGATTACAGTCTACATCACATATCTAACAGTACCAATGGATCAGTTGCATAGAAAGGCACCATCTCTGCGGGGATCGAGCTTGTCATATCGTCAGCTTTACTCTTATCCAGGGGTAAAAGTGGAATTAATAAGATCACAAATTTGAAACTAATAATAGAACTTTTATTATAGATAACGATGTGTAATATTCCTATACATCGAGTCATTTTATTTTATTGAGACCAATAACATGTGCATTAGTGAATGGGATACACTGTCGAGTTTAGGAGTGGGGGCGGTAAATTGAAATCACCGTACACTTCAGGCCTTGTTATACAGCTGCAAATGAACATTCGATTTTTATAGAGTCATTCGCTAATATGACTCCTGATTTCAGTGGAGCAAAATAACGAGTAGCAATACTTCTTCAGAACCAAGATATCATGTAGCTGAACCGGATATAATACCACAGCTGGAAGTTATGTTTAAAGTGGTAATATTAAAATTAGTGAGCTATGAGGTTGGAAACCTGTAAAACGAGTAGTTTAGTGTCTGAATTAAACAGCACAGATGCCTAATAAATGGGGATCAAATTTTAAATTGGATTTTACAGACTTGGAAGAGTTTGGAAAATGACTTGTTGAATTATTGACAAGCTCCATCGCCACACTGTGCCTATAGTTGGTATGTACACAGATGTTTCACATACTATTTTACAACTAATAAGGCTTGTAAAAAAGTGTTAGCATTACAACATGTACATTACACAAACTTGTGTGTCATATTGGGGCATTGCCTATGTACAAATCAAGCACTCGTGCTAAGCTTAACTGAAGGTCACCAAAGATAGATAGCATTCCTTAAACCAAAAGAATCAATTTTGTTCTTGAATGCCTTATTTTTTTTTTTTTTTAAACAAACTGAGCTGATTTTATATAAAATCGAAGCCTGACAAGTTTCTCTTTGTTCTATTATTTCTTTATTCTCAATTGTTTGTGTACACCTGGAGTGAACCAGATACGGAATATAATAAATGAGATATTAAAAATGAAAAAGAAAGTGCATTGCTGCATCATTATCTCCTTTAACACTGTAAATTACTGATGACTGTATATGTGCAGTTAGTTATGTGATATGTGATATGTGTGAAATATTGAAATCCCTGCGAAAAGAGCTTAAAAAAAACCCCAAAAGATGAATATTTGACAGAACAGTTAATGTATGATTCTTTACAATTAATGTGGTATAAATTAATGCCCTATTTGTATAATAATAATAAAAATAATACCAATAATAATAATGTTAATATTCACTAACAAGCATAAAATAATACATCTAAATATAACCAAATGATCAAAATTAGTATATCCCGGGCAAAGTGTGAATAAACTTTAAATAAACCCTAGTATCCATCTACCCTATTTCTTTTCCAAACAACTCTTAAAAATAATATTTTAAAAAGTGCCAAGCTTTCAGTTTTTTTTCTAGAATGTCTCGATTGTTAAAAACGGATCAAGATTGTTGTATTTGATACAACAGCAGGGCAATCCAAGCATTCAAAATGCAGAAGAATGTTTGTGTGTAAGATGCAAAGTCCAGCATGGTGCCGACCGGAGGGTCAGATTGGTCTCAAAAAGTCTGCAGCACCAGTTACAATCCTATTGCTTCTGCTGCGGCCCGTTAGACTCCATCCTTATAGTCAGGTTGCAGATGTGGTCATACTTGTTTCCTAACCGGCTTAGACCCAGTAATGTCCATCAACCATGCATTACTTTGCAGGTTTGAAGGTTGGTAAGAAATGTATTCCCACAACCTACGCTGGGCTCTTGGACCATAGACCCATCATTTGATTTTGAAATTTTTTTATTTTAACCTTAATGCAGTATTTACCAGTGCAAAGTCTTGATGCTGCCCATTTTGGAAATCACATAAAACAGTATTTCGATTAGAAATTGTGGAGTCAGTCTTCTTTCACCTGACCTGAAATCCTTTATCGAATTAAAGGTATCTCAAGCTCAAAATTTAAATAATTGACATCAGTGTAGCTACACAAGTGTACACATTCCCAGAGAAGGAATACCATCTGCTCTGATTTACAGTATATTACATGCTCATATCCTCCATGGTGGAAACGTAAGGAGTCATGTGAAATGATCCAGAAGAACGCCTACGCTTATCAGGTGCCACAGTTGCATGGATGGAGCATATGGTAGAAGTTTATTTAAAAAAACTGTCAGTATTCCCCATCACCATGGAAATATAGCTGAGGAGCGGGACACGTGTCTCAGCTGGGGTTGTAGGTTCTACAAGGTGAGGGGGACGAGTCCGGACGATAGTCAAATTTTCCCAGCGGTGTGGGATAATAGGTGGTAGTGTAGACGTTCGTCTGTTGGATTTGTGATGGGTAGAAGTTGCTTCTTTCATCTGGCAGTAGGTTGTTCTTGTTTAATGTCTACGGAGGATAGACAAAAAAAGGACAAGGTCAATTAGAAAGCAGACACATTGACAGACAGATTCTGTGACAGTTTTTATGACCTACAAAGTCTAGGAGCAGAAGATGATTTGAAGGTAGATGCGCCTAATCCAGCTAGCACTATAAATATCGGCAGCACCTCACAATGATGTTCTCGGCTGAGGAGCTGAATAATTCAAAAGCAATAGACTAGCAGGTCACGGATGAAAGCAGAATATGAGCTTTCTGGGCTGCTCTTGAGAAATGTAATTTATGTCAACAGCTCTAAAGCCACAGCATGTCAGTAATTGGGAAGAAAAAGTGTGCATTACTCAGCTGTGATTGTAAAGACTCAACCTCCCAGGCAGCCTGTGATATTCTCAACAACAACCCAATGCATGTAATGAAAAAACAAACTGTAGAATGTAGGGCCTCCATGTTGTGTGAATAAACATCCCTAATTGTCAAAATATTCCTAAACAGGAGAAGTCTGGATTTATGGCTGATATATTAGGAGTCACATCAGCATCTCCTGTGATGAACAGCTGTGGTTTGCGTTCTCACCTAGTCATCTCAAATCATTTACTCTAATTATTGTATGTCTCTCTCCGGATGTTGATCATCATACCTGTCATTTAAAGTCATTAATGCCACCTCTGATTCTCCTTTCTGCAAACATAGATGAGTGAAAGCACACATATTAAATGTTGAGGACAGCTAATATCACCTTTCTGGTATCTTCACTCCGGCGGCTCTTAATGAGTTAAGAGTGAGCAGTGGGTACGGAGCAGATCGATGGAAGTCATGGCAAAGGGAGTACCCAGATGTCAGAGCAAGGACATGAGGTGGGGGAGAGTGAGCCGAGTCAGGCTAATTGGATGGGTTCGACAATCAGTCACAAGCAGCTGTGGGAGTGCACCGGCCGGCTGCTGCTTAAACAGTCTAATGGAGCCCATTAACAAAGACTGAGTATGTGCCAGAATCTTGGAAAAAAGGCCTAAACTAGGTGCTTCAGGCAGAGAGAAAAAAATTATCTTAATCTTTCTACAATCAAACTTTTAC
Organism: Pseudolaguvia tuberculata; assembly: GCA_026260255.1. Lineage (NCBI taxonomy): Eukaryota > Metazoa > Chordata > Actinopteri > Siluriformes > Sisoridae > Pseudolaguvia > Pseudolaguvia tuberculata. The sequence goes on along the minus strand of JAOTRA010000036.1, from coordinate 2,252,355 downwards.
AAATGCACTTTTTGATACGCAAAATTCAGGACTGTCCCGACCCAGCAAAAATGTTATCCATCAATTTCGTGTGGTTTCAGTATTTTTCTTAAGCCCATTCTCTGTGTGAGTTCATTAAATCTCATAAAAATCAAAATAATTCTAAATAATGTATAAACTAAGTAAGGAACAGTGACTTTACACTTTTCATACATTATCTATTGTCATATATGTATTTTACATACAGCCTCTTATTTTATGTATATATTAATTCATCTTCTTACCCGATTATTCCCTAAATCGGGGTCACGGGAGTCCGCTGGCACCTTTCCCAACACACATAGGGCGAGAGGTGGGGGTAAACACTGGACAGATTACCAGTCCATCTCAGAGCAACTCATAGACAAACAACCAATCACACACACATTCACTCCTATAGACAATTTACAATCACCAATCCACCTAATCTGCATGTTCTAGACTCCATCTAGAAGAATATGTATTGCATGCGTATAACCTTTGGTTCCACCTTCCTGTCATTTATAGAACATGCAAGACAATATAATGCGCCAAGAATTCCCACAGTCCAAAAACATGAAGATTAGGTTGATTGGTGAGTCTAAATGGTCCATAGGAGTGAATGTGTGTGTGTCTATGTGAATTCATAGATGAAATGATTGTTCATCTATGTGTTACCCTTTGATGGACTGGTGACCATACGTGCATCTTACCATATGTGCACTGGGACAGGCGCCAACAAACCCCCGTGACCTCGAATTAGGGAATAAGCGGGCACGAAGATAAATGAATGAATGAATATGACAGGCTGAACTGGGCACACTAGTCAATGGTTTATGCAGCTTCCTTAAAGTGACGTAGATGATATTGACGCTTCATTTATTCATTCATACATTCATCTTCTTACCCGCTTATTCCCGAATCCGGGGTCACGGGGGTCTGCTGTGCCTATCCCAGCACACATTGGGTGAGAGGCAGGGGTACACCCTGGATGGGTCGCCAGTCCATCTCAGATATTGGGGCTTCAATGAATTATAAATATAAACTTTTAATGGTAAAATAAATTAACGAGGTCTGTCATTTTCCTGTTCCTTTTTCCTGTCAGTCTAAGCAACGTATCCAAACAATTGTTTTGAAATTTACTAAAACATAATATATAATGAAAATATAATGTTTAGCTTTTCAGTAATACACATTGCCTGTCCAAAAACCTAGATTTAACTGCGAAAACAGGCTAAAGCTTCTCATTGGATAATTACTGCATGGTCGATTATGGTTCAGCTGGCATTCACTGAGTACATCCTGTGGTCGTGGAAAAAAGTTAGTCTTCAGGAGGGTCCGTTTATTGGCATGTAGTAAGCACAAAAAATATCTAAGGAGAAACTACTACAACTGGATTTAGAATTACTCAATACATTATTAAAAACAGGAAAGATATTGAAGAAAGAAAACGGTTACAAAATATTTAATGATTGTGATGGCGAACAGTTGAATGTTAAGTGAAATTAAATCTTCTTCTTCTCCTTTCGGCTGCTCCCGTTAGGGGTCGCCACAGCGGATCACTCCCCTCCACCCCACCCTGTCCGC
>JAOTRA010000036.1:2221729-2234862 GCA_026260255.1 Pseudolaguvia tuberculata | reverse complement strand
CCCGCCAAGTCGAATGTGCGGATCGTGGATCCGCTGTGGCAACCCCGAACGGGAGCAGCCGAAGGACAAAGAAGAAAAGGCCATAAGCATTAGTAACTGTAGTGCTGAGCTATGTTTTATTACTGTATTAAGAATAACAGTTCAGCAAAAAACTCTATGTGTATTTGATGGATTTGTATCTAAGTCTAGCATGAGCTAACAGAAGTGAGTGGTGTAAACTCTATTCGTCTTGTGTGTTTACTTTATACATCATGAGTCAAGTCACATGGCTTGTTAAATTTTATATAGTATACAAGGCAAAACAAAACTAACACGTCGAACAATGTGGCACGACGACTGCCGGGACCCACTAAATCTTCTCTAACCTCTACAAGCTTAATAGACGTTTTAAAGAGATGAGGAGGGTTATAAAATACTGTCCTATTTTTATAGACCTTGTAAAAAATCGAAATTGAATGCAAATCTCCATCACTGTCCCTTTAACATCAAGAATTAGAATCATAATTAACAACTAATCCAGCTAGCTATTTTGAACAGATTGGGGAAATGCAAACATTTAGGCATAACACACATCGTGGCATAATAAAGTTTTCAGCTATTTCATTTTAAAAGGTTCTTAATATTTTTTTCAGGTTGCCTGAGTGATTCTCTTTCTGCCTTATACAGAGAGTGTAAGAATGTTTTGTACTTCTGTCCTAGATATATGTTGGTCTAATGATTAAAAAGCACAAAAACAGTATTTAACAAACCACAACTTTCTTAATTACTAATGAAAATGTTGTATATCAGACCTGACATACTCGCCCTACTCATGATGTTTGGAGGATAGACGATTCCTTAAACTGAGAGCTTGAGAGCTGTATGAAGGCTCTGTTGTAGACTTTTAAGGAGTTATCTCCTTAAATCTGAATAAATTCTAAGGGAGTCCATAGAGGAGAAATAGCTTCAATATTGAAAATCTGCAACAGGAGACTCACTTAAACGCCAAACATTCACCATCAGTAATAAAACCCTTCCCTTCCTGACTTTCTTTCTCCTCTGTCTATCTATGCTCCTGCTGTTAGACTCCCTCCAGTGCTGGGTTGAGTGCTACAATAGGCTGTGCTGATGTCAGTTTTTAAGCACTGTATTCCTTAGTATCCTGCTGACAAGCTGGCTGCAACAAGACTCGTAAAACATAGTCTCGGTGATCCTCAGAGCCCCACAATAAAACTGTTAATACTGGTCTCATTCTGACCTTCCTAAAGGCCAGATGTGAAGACGACTGAGCCACATAGATCAATTAATAGGAAACATTTTTACAAATTTCATATAGGTAGAATTGTTGTGACTAATTTGCATTTTATCAGCGGTTCAAACTAGCGTGACCCCTAAAAAGCAGCAATTTACAATAATGATCAAAGGTAAAGTCAGCAGATTTATAAAGATTTGCACCTAAGATGTCATTCAACTGCTTAAGTCATGTACCGCTTATATTCAACAGAAACGCAAACATTAATCAAATAACACAGCCACAAGCAGAGGTCGTTAGTGGGGGTGAAATTAGGACGCTTTTAAAAGCCCACACACTTTGAGGATGCCTAGAGATCTGGTTTATTATTAATTACAGTGTTGAATGGGGGCTGTAAAAGGTTCAACCTCATATTCTTTTATAGAGTTCAAAATTGCTACCGGCGCCCCTGTCCACAGGAAATTTTTAGTATGCTTGTCCGTGTCTGCAGTATAACTACTGTGCTGTAACATCCCGTCAACGCTGGTAAAATGACACTTCTCTCCTGTTACACTTTGCTCTGCTAGCATGCTGTGATAATAACAGTACAGTTTTATTATTTCCAATACTTCATAAATTTGGGTGCAAATTCTAGAATGAAATTTAAAAATCTTGTGGTGTTGTTCCTTTCTTTACTGAGAAACATCAAGGTGGTGTGATGTTTATGCAAGGTTCCACATGCTTGATGCCTTTAGCATTGTTGTGGCCAATGTAGTATAGAACGTCTTTAAAAGGTTGAAAAAGGCTGGCCACATCCGCGGTAATGGGAAACCAGAGGGAAAGCAGTAAAAACTATTTGTGGTTTCCCAAGCAAAACATGTGGTTTTCACTGCTATGTTCTGTCCATTAGAGTGACTTGAAAAGCAACCAGTTTTCTCTGTATTCACTGGGTTTCACAGCTATGCACTTTTCGAAATGTCTAATAATTGCAGCATTTTAAAATCCTTTTATGATGAGATTAGTAGGCTAATTTGTCTTCACCTGTGATTTATATCTGTGCACTTGATTGACTGCTACAGTCTTCTAAATGCAAAAAAAATGGGTGTATTTCTCCTGCAGCAACACGTCTGCTTTGTTCTGTGCTGTTTGTCAGAGCCTGTGGGCGAGCAGATCTCGTCATTCAGCAGGGTACTACTCCCAATACCTCAGCCATTACTGCTACAACCTCCACATCCATTTCTTCCTAAGACGCAATCACCCTCTCTCACCCTTGCTAACACTAGCTGAAGTGGATTGATGCAGTGGAGTGGATTTGCTGGCATTGTTTTCCGGCCAAAAAAGCAGCCCAAGTGGATTAAATTAGTTTCCTAATGGACAGTCATGCGACTGGGGTAAGAAGTGTTAGCAGAAAGTAAAGTGACTAAAGGTCAAATGTAATTACAGAGAGCAAAGCCACTGAGGATGGAGACATTCAGCATTAAGTGACTAATAAACATGATATAGAAAATATTAGTAGAGATTGTGTTTAATTTATACCCTAAAATCATTTGTAAATTGTGGGGAATTTTTATGCAAAGGTACATAGAAACAGTGAAAAAATGCCACAAACCAATACCACATTCTTCCATTCCTCTTCTATTTCTTTGTCTTCTTCTATCAAATATTATCATGTAAGGTATCTCCTACAGCATATATTATGCTGAGCACTCTCACTTCCCATCTGCCCTTACCACAATCACCCCAAGATGCATGGTAGTTGTTTGTTTGTTCTCTGTTATCTCTCTCTCAGCATGTTTGCCCACTTTGGAAACACTTTACAGAAGCATTCTCTTTTTTATATTAAGCCACATCACACACAGCTAACGAACTAACGGGGGAGAAAGAATAGGTCAGGGTTTAAAGTGTTGGACTACCAACTTGAACACCGTGTTTGATTCCTAGCCACCACTTCTGGTCCCTTGAGTAAGGCCCTTAATCCTCGGTTGCTCAGTTGTATTACAGAACAATGGAAGTCAATCTGGATAACAGCATCCACCAAATGCTGCAAATAGAAATGTAAAATGTAAAGCATCCTCCGTGCTCTAACAGACCTTGGGAGAAATGGGAATCTTTTCACTGTTTAAATTATCTAGACAATCAGATTTCCATCCCATTTTCAGGTCTAACTGATTATTTAAAGTATACACCTGGCTGTACCATTGAGGTGAGAAAGTGAGCATTTTTAAAAGCACAGAAAAGAGGAAGTGGATTGAATGGCACAGTAGAAATCACATTTTTTTGTTGTCTGGAACGTTTCTAAAGATTTGGATATTGTGCTTACTGTTCTGTTTTATAGGTGGTGCATCTAGCCAGGGAAATTTTCAACACTCTGTCATTCAGACCCACAAAGAGAGTCCTGTCACCATGGAGAATCTGAAGACTCAGGATTGGCTCATTTATACCAGGTGGGTGGAGCTGCATCTCCTCCAAATAACAGCCTTGTAGACTCTTATTAGTGGTCGCCAGCGCTTTCAGAATGGTCCCATACTCTAAGAATAGAATCAAATAAGATTTTAGGTGTATTATGACAAACCACAAAGACATTTTTTTATTTAGACTTTATTGTCAAGTACGTTGACAATAGAACTTTAATCAAAACCAAAACTTTAGTCAGCACAGACTTTTAAAGTATGCACCCAGTTTGCTCACCTGTGCCAATGTACATGACATGGTGGAGTGTGTCCTGGCCCTGTACAATGTCCACCACTAGTTTGGAAAAGCGCACATTATCCTGCCACACCAGTGGATTGACAGACACAGGCTGTACCACGTCATTCATAAGGTAGAGTCGCTGCGCGTCTTGCAGGCTGCGCTCTGTTAGACCCTCGTTAGGCCCCTCATCGTCAATGGTACCACACTGTAATCATATGTGTTTATCATTATATTCTGAGCCTTAATTACAATCGTTTACGATTGTCCTATATTTAAACAAAATCCAGTGGCATGCAGTGCAGGTCCGTAAGTCCTTCTCTACTGGTCTAAACACTATCAACAGCTGACCTACATTTACAACCTAAATTCTAATCTTAAATTAAATTGTATGTCGTTCTGAACAGTTTATTCTTTGTTTGGCAGTGTTTCTCTTGCTGAACTACAGTATGTGTACAGTCCCTGACAAAAGTCTTGTTGCTTATTTATTTTGTACAAACACCTTCTATTAACCTGACTTTTAATTAATCAATTGGTGTTAGAAATGGCTCATATGAAAAGCTTAAACCCTCCCAAATGATGTTTAATACACTGAAATAAATTTTAGTTTTTCCTTGAAAAAAGATGTATCATTTAATCAAGCTAGACAGGGCAAATTTTGGCAAGACAAAGGTTTTGTCGTCTATACAGAAATTGAACAAATTTACTGCAAATATGTCAGTAAATTAAGTAGTGGTGCTGTGAGATCTAAATTTAATATCTTGTATGACTTCCATGAGCTTGAAGGACTTGCGGTTTGGCAAGAATTCATACAATTTATTGAAGTCATCAGGAATAGCAAAGAAAGTAGTCTTGCATGCCTTCCAGAGTTCATCAATATTCTTTGGTTTCGTCTTCCATGCTTCCTCTTTCATCCTACTTCACATATGCCCAATGATATTCATATCTGGTGACTGTGCTGGCCAATCCTGGAGCATCTTGATTTGCTTTGCCTTGAGGAACTTTGACCCTGCTGCAGATTTTGGCCTCTGTTATGGTTTGGAATAGAAGAGGTAGCTAAGATTTCTTGGTACTTTAGACTGTTGATGTTGCCTCCACTTTTCAGATCTCTCACACTCCCCCATACTGGATGTAACCCCAGAGCATGTTTTTAACTTCACTGTTTTCTGGGTGAATCTCGGATCCATGCGGGCTCCAGTAGGTCTCCTGCAATATTTGCGGAGACTGTGGTGTAATTCAACAGAAGATTCAATTGAAAAATCCACCCTCTGCTACTTTTCCAGCGTCCATCCTTTTAGCAGGCTGTGGGCCTTGGCAAATGCCACATGGTTTTCAATTGTTTTTTGTTTAGTGCTGGCTGGGCACTGATTCGAACATGGAGGTCATTTCGAGACAGAGTCCGACAAACTGTTCTGGTTAACATACGGACTTCAGGTGACCAGGTCTCTTGGAGCTGGACTTGGATTTTCGAGCTAACAAACGGTCCTCTCGAGCAGCTATCTTGCGGGGTCTGCCTGACCTGGGCTTGTCAAAAACGTCTTCAGTCTCTTCAAATCTTTTTATCCTCTTTTTTTTAATCCTCTGTACACTGAAGGTGTCTGCCACATCAGCAGCTAGTCTTCAGCTTCTTGATAATCAACACATTAGTTTCATGGTTAATCTTAGGCCTGTTTGCAGAGGTCTAGTTGCAGTTAATTTGAAGATGTAGTGTACTGGGGTTCTTTTTACACACACCTGAGACCTAAGTGATCCATTATTAATCCTAGGGGAAGCTGATATTACAAGGCGACAACACTTATGTCTTCGCAATAATTGACTCAGTGGATGTTACCACGCTTGTAGACAAGTAACTTAACAGGGTTAACAAAACGGTGTGTACAGTTGAATTAAAACATTTTGCTAACAATGGCTGACAGAGTAAGAGAAATTAACTTGGTTTTAGGCATGATTATAAACCAAGACTGACTTTTTCTGAAAGAGTTGTAAGATTTATATTACAGACGTAGACTAAACCTGAAGATAACAAGCTTAATCTTGGCATGGGTATAAGTTTAATCACCAATTGAAGACAAGTGCAGGCACATTAACCCTGACTTGCAGTCTTTAGTTGTATTATATATTTTATTACATTATTGATTATATGATTAGTTAAACATTGATTCTAAACTGCTCTAGATGAAGTAGGTAGAGTGTAGAGGTTTGCAGTCTTAACCAGAATTCTTACTTTAATAATTTTTTTTCATGTTATCTTTTTATACAGTATTGGCGTCTTTAATTGGCGGTGTTGAAATGTGATAGAGGTGGTATGAAGCGGTTATAATTGTGGTGTATCAGTCTGACAAGTTCCCAATGAAGGCCCATGTACAGAATGCACTGCCATCACTGACAAATCATATTTTAATAACACAAAAATACCACATTAAATGTTTTCACAAGTAGTATCCAATGAGAATCCACTATAGTTTACAGAAGTGCATGTTGGTAGTCAGTCAGAGAGCAAAAAAACCCAACAAAAAACGATAGGTGTACCTGGAAATTAGGATTGGGGTTAAAAGTTGGCAGCCAGGTTGAGCGTGGGTTCTCCTGGGAACGAAACGGGCCATTGAACGCACGTGTGATTGCACTGAGGTTGTACGCACAAACTGCGGATGCGGCTATACTGTTCCTTTATAGGGATAGAGAGTGTAAAATAAAGAGTAAAAAAAAACAGAGGAGAAAACAAAAGGGGTTAACATTTATGGCAATGTGATAATAAGAAACAGATGAATAGATATATCAAAGCCTTGATGCAGCTCTTCAGGTGCTTTAATCAGAATTAGTTACAGCTAAGATTGCCATGTGTGAAAGTTCTATCACATAAAGTCAATGTCGTTTCAGTTGAAGAAGACACGTACTCCTTCTGGGAAATTACTTCGGATGAACTCTACCCCTATTAACTAAATGTCACTGAATTCTATGGAACCCTCAGCCCACTGCTATTAAGTTATTTATGCAATCAATTCCTTTGTAGACAAATAATTAAGACGGACAAAATGCATATCTGCAAATGAACATTAGTGCTGTTTAGTATTCACTAGCATATGCCAGCTATATCTGTATCAGTATAGCATATTGGAAAACTGTCAGTTGAGAAAAATTCAGTCAAGCTGCTTCAGGAAAAAGCCGAATGATACCCTAAGCTACCAGAAAATATCTGTGTGTTTTGAGTTGAGTGAAAACAAGCATGAGTTGCAGAGATCACTGACAAATGAGCTGCAATAACTCTGGTGCTAACTGCAGAGCAGTGGACAGATGGTCTCCACGGCTGAGCTCCAGGAGGGAATCTAGCTCTGCCAGACTGTGGGGCCCGACTTGGGCTGTAGTATTTGAGGTTATTGGAAAAATCCCAATAGAACCTGCATCAGAAGGCTTGCAGTGCTGCTCAATGACAGGAGCCACATGCTACAAAAGGAAAATGTGAGAGGAAGGGCAATGCTAGCAAAATGACAGCGAGATCCTTTACTGCTAGCACTTTGTGTTAAGATGTGGGCTGTTAAGCAGATTAGCAAGGCAAAGGATAGAGTTTGGAAAAAAAAACCCTTCTTTTTTACTTCTTCTAAAATACTTTGCTATAAGCAGGTCAAGACAGCCAAACAGCTATGCTTTTAGTAAGTTGCCCTTTTTTTATACGTTCATTAAGGCAACATAAACATGCTGATGGGTGAGAAAAGGCTTTTTTTTTTTTGCCTCAGAAGAAGCATAAAAATAATCAACAGAAATATGCTGCCTCAGCATCTCCCTCGTTACTATTTAAAACTTACCATTTTCATAAAGTTTCCTGAGCAGAAAACTGCTGTTAATCAGCCCCATTTTAATCATTAGTATAATAATAGCAGGCGACTGGAAGGAATAAGTAGCAGTTTAGAGAGCAGAAAGGATTATTTTAACTGCTGCACTTCATTGATTTAACACTGAGGGTGGGCCTGTGCCTCAATGAGTCAGAACTCTTGATTAACCTTCAGAAAGCCTTCCCAAATGTATCCATGTGTGAAAGAGACTTGGATGCAATGGGATATGATTGGTGTCGAATAATAATAGAACAATACATAAAAAGTAGCCCTTAAAAATAACATGTTTATTTCAATCATTCATTCATCTTCTTACCCGCTTATTTCCTAATTCGAGGTCACGGGGGTCTGCTGGAGCCTATCCCAGCGCACATAGGGTGAGAGGCAGGGGTACAGTCCATTACAGGGTCAAACATAGACAAACAACCATTCACACACACATTCACTCCTATGGGCAATTTAGAATCACCAATCCACCTAATCTGCATGCTTTTGGTTTCCTGTGGGAGGAAACCGGAGTACCCAGAAGAAACCCACGCAAGCGCAGAGAGAACATCTCCGCACAAAAAGAACCCCGGCCCGGGATTCAACCCCGGGACCTTCTTGTTGTGAGGCAACTGTGCTAACCACTACGCCACCACGCTGCCCTCACATTTATTTATTATTTACAATTGTTGCTAAACAATGTCTGTACATTTTCTTATTTTATATCTGGTGCACCATCTTTGCAGCTTAGCAATCATCTTCTACTGAAATTTCTGTGGACAACGCGGTGGTGTAGTGGATAGCATGGTTGCCTCACAACAAGAACGGCCCGGGTTTGATTCCCAGGCAGAGTTTACATATTGCGTGGGTTTCCTCCAGGTACTCTGGTTTCCTCCAACCGTCCAAAAACATGCACGTTACGTTGATTGGTGATTCTATATTGTCCATAGAAGTGAATGCGTGTGTGTAAGTGGTTGTTTGTTTGTTGTTTGCCCTGCGATGGACTGGCGAACTATCCAGGGTGTAACCTTTGCCTCTCACCCTATGTGCGCTGGGATAGGCACCAGCAGACCCCCTTGAATCCAAATTAGGGAATAAGCGGGTAAGAAGATGAATTAATGAATGAATGAATGAAATTTCTGATGTGATTTATAGTAGAATAGAGTGGAAGGCCAATACAAAGTCTCTCACTATATGCATCTAATAACTGCTTAACAGTCAGACAGTCAGAGTGCATCGAGGACCAAAGTCCCACACATTCTTAGTCTAACACCTAGCATACTAGTGTGATGGCATCGTACTGTGAGAGCAGATGATTAGGTGGAATCTCTCTAATAGCTATCCAGCTTGTCCAAGTGCTTTCATTATAAACTAACAGTTTATGTTATAGAGTCAAATGAGGTTATTCACACATTGTCTAATATGATATATTTACTTTGTTCAGTTGATGTGAGTAGGTTTTAGAAAAAAAAAAAAAGGTTTTAGTTTTAGCTGCTTACGCTCACAGCAAGAAAACATCTATGTTAGGTGAACGAGTGTGAAGTGTGAATGTGTAATAGCTATGAAAATAGCCTTGATAGTAAAAAAAACTGCCTTCCCTTTTACTACTATTTGAGAGAAACATTAAAACGTTATAATAAAAAAAAAAGTAAAATGTAAGACATTCATAAGAGATAAATTAAAATGATGCTGGTCAGAGTCAGTTTTTTGGTTAAGAACTGAAAAAGCTGAAAAAGAAAAACATCCTCTTGGTCCCCACATAAACTTGTAAACACAATGGTGGCAAAAAAATAGATTTAGCATAATGATTCCATTATATCTAAATAGAAAGGTCAATGCATTCGATTTATTACTGTGCGCCCTTATAAAACATTTCTGGTCTATACATGGAGACAAAAGAGATTCTTTTAAAATGATCATGTTTATTGTCCTTATTCATTCATTCATTCATTTATTCATTCATTCATTTTCTTACCCGCTTATTCCTTAATTCAGGTTCACGGGGGTCTGCCGGCGCCTGAGGCGAGGATACAGGGGTGGCGGGTGGTACTTGCCAGTTCATTGTAGGGTAACACATAGACAAACAACCATTCACACACACTTTCACTCCTATAGACAATTTAGAATCACCAATTCACCTAATATACATGCTTTTGGACTGTGGAAGGAAACCGGAGTACCAGGAGGAAACCCACACAAGTGCAGGGAGAACATGCAAACTCAGCACAAAAAAATTCCCGACCCGTGAATCGAACCCAGGAACTTCTTGTTCTGAGGCGACTGTGCTAACCACTATGCGAACGCGCCGGCCCCCATGATGAGCCTTATTCCAACAAATTAATTTAATTGATTAATAGAAAGTTTTAGCTAGTTTAGTTGTGCATTTTAAACTGAAATGAAGCTATGTCTTATACCATGATGAACTACATGATGGGGCGTGTCAAAAAAAAAAAAGATTTGAAAAATGCATAAATTAAATGCTCCATGATTTTTTTTTTTTGGAACTGAAAACCACATTGTCATTTATTCTTGTTTGTGTGTACAGGGCTTTGAGCCCTTGATTTATATATGTTCAGTATATCCGGAGAAATAAAATGAAAAAGTCATTATGTGTGATAAAGCGCTGTAGTATAAGTAGTCACATGGGTCACAATGAGAAGATAAAGTAAAGTGTGTTTTAGGGCTTGGGTTCAGCGCTGCTGTATGATTAGTGCTGTTTATAGCTGTGTTGAAATGCACTGACAAAGTGCATCTTAGTCCTGCAAGTGGCAGAGCTATAAAAACAGTGAGTTCATTATGAGTCACTTTAGTGCTTACAGACCTTTGGGCACTAATTCACAGTGAAAACGGGCTAGCCTTGCCAACTTGCTCTTTACCAACTACTACAAAAACTTCGCACTTTCTCATCCGCTGTGCTGCTCTTACAACCTGAGATTCTATGGCTTCCTGCTGAAGGTGTTTCATTTACAGCAGACAAATGGAGACACTGCTCTTATGAGTTCACTTCCGAATCTTATATCTACTAAAAGTCCAGGTTTCAATCATAAATTTGTTAGCTTACAGAAAATTGAAAATTGTCCACTATCCAATATCATCTTTTTTTATAACCTGACCTTCATAAAAACCATTAAAATGAATAAGACAAGATGAAGTGTCATATGGTCCAAACTGAAATAGAGTTAGTGCCGTAAATGTCACTAAGTGCACATATAATCTTTTATATCGAACATGTTATTGAGTCCGTTTTAGCATAAATCCCAATACAGAAAAGTTTTTAATTTTTGGCACCACATGACCTGAAGTTTTAGTTCACTTACACATTAGTAGTAAAGATGCCATAGATAAGATCCTGCTCCGGCAGGTAGAAAGTGCTCTGGAGCTCATTGTAGTAGAAGGGGATCTCTCCAGAGCGAGAACAGTTCAAACGAGCTTTGGTAAAAGTGGTCCATGTGTCCTCAAGCAAAAAGCGGCCACCAATGTCGTTCTTGCAGACGCGTGCCACACGAGAGTACACAGTCTTCCCACAGTCATGCTCCACCGCATTCTCCCTCAGGAAGAAGATCGTGAAGAGTCCGATGTCATAGGCTGAAATGAACTGAGGCTCTGAGAGGAAAATAAAAAGAGACATAATTCAGATTATCACTGAGCAACATACTATGAGGTGAGTTACACTCAGCTATTCTGCTATTTATCATATACATCTGTCCTTATTTTATTATGTCTGTCCTCATTTTTGCATTTTGGCAGCTTTGTGATGCTGGGAATTGAACTGACAATCTTCTGATCTACAAACACCTTAAACAGTACTGAGCTACCACTTATGACATTAGCAACCCAACTAAAGGTTTGAAAGCAGAGACCACCCATGCGGACAAGGGAGCCCATGCAGAAGTCACTAAACACTAAAATAAAGAGCAGACAGGGCAAAGGCAGGGACACACCCTGGACAGGTTGTTAGTCCAGACAAACCACACTCACACTCCAGCACACACTCACAGCACACACTCACACTCAGTCCATTAGGATTCTTGAAGTGTGTTTGTATGTAAGATCTTATGCAGAGGAGGGACATGCAGTATATTGGTAGGAGAATGCTGAGGATGGAGGTCCCGGGTAGGAGGAAAAGAGGAACAGCAACGAGGAGGTTTATGGATGTGGTGAAGGAAGATATGCAGGTAGTTGGGGTGAAAGAGGCAGATGTAGCAGACAGGGTAGTGTGGAGAAGATTGATCCGCTGTGACGACCCCTTACGGGAGAAGCAGAAAAGGAAAAGAAGAAGAAGTTTGTATGTAAGATCTTGTTACATATACAGCTTGTCTTAGAGTACTGACAAACTTCTCATAAGAGATTTTGGAGCCAAAACCCATGGCTTAGTCCGGTCCCATTCCAATTTACTTCATTATAGAAATGTAGCCAGTCAGCAGCTTATACGTGGGCGCAGAACGCAACAACAGGCCAGCTGAATCAGGACCCCTGCGGTCTGTGACATTATTTCTGACCCTCATAGGAACAGGCTTATGAATGGAAATAAGATTTTAATTCACACTTCACATTCATGTAGTTATCTTCACATCCCACTGGCTTGGTGAGTAAGTGCTATTTTTTCAGGTGCGATATGCTGAGAGCTACATTTGGGCACAAGGAGCACAGCAACATAAGTCTGACAGATGATTTTTCACACAGAGGCGTAGAATTGAGTCTTTGTGCTTTCATATGACGGATAGGGGGAAAACATACGTGTGTGCATCTTTCTCTCTCTCTCTCTCTCTCTCTCTCTCACTTTCTCTCTTCCGTTTTTTTTTTCATTTTACATCCCCTCACTTCGGATCTTTTACAGTTACAGAGTTAGGTGGGTGTCTTTGGTAGACTGGAGCATTGCGGCAGCAATTTCACCCTCTTCCTACTGTGAGGAATAATTATACCACTGCCTGGCAGAGAACTGATCTGTTCCACCTGAGGCAAAAGCTGCTTTCTGCTCTATAAGTAAGCCTTCACACCTGCCTCACTTCAAGTAAATAACATACAAAGACTCCAGAGATGCAAGATTCCCCACCTCCAGATGATATATGAAAGAATTGTCCATGTTCTGTTAAAATTTATACATATAATTAGAGAGAGAGAGAGAGAGAGAGGTACAGTTGTGTTGGACCTGCTTGTATAAATGATAATGAGATTGACTATAAGTATATATGGCTGACTGTCCCAAATATAAATATCGTCTTCTTCTTCTTCTTTCGGCTGCTCCTGTTAGGGGTTGCCACAGCGGATTGCTTTTCTCCACACTACCTTGTTCTCAACATCTGCATCTTTCACCCCAACGTCCTGCAAATTTTTCTTCACCACAGGCCTGTCGGAACTCAGAGCCCGCCTCTGAGCAGACACATCAGTAGGGGTGACTGAAGATAAACCAATTTCCGCTATGT
>JAOTRA010000036.1:2178038-2190132 GCA_026260255.1 Pseudolaguvia tuberculata | reverse complement strand
ACGGGTCGCCAGTCCATCTCAGGGTAACACATAGACAAACAACCATTCACACACACATTCACTCCTATGGACAATTTTGCAATCACCAATCCACCTCATCTGCTCATGTTTTTGGATTGTGGGAGGAAACCGGAGCACCCGGAGGAAACCCACGCAAGAGCAGGGAGAACAAGCAAACTCCGCACAGAAAGATCCCGGGACGATTCGAACCCAGGACCTTCTTGTTGTGAGGCAACTGTGCTATCCACTATGCCACCGCGCCGCCCTTCTTCAGAGAGTTGTTGTACCTAATTTCAGTTTACAGATAAACTTAGTGATTTCTGCAGTAATAAGAGGCTTATGTAAAGGAAAGAACTTTTGTCACAGGCTATGAAATACATTTTTCAGCACATTTATTCCAGTCATATCCAGAAATAATCGTGACCTTTATGTGTTGAATCACCTTTCGAATCGGCTGAGGATCTCCTCTCTGCAGCACACACACACGCGCGCACACACACACGCGCACGCTGATTCAGATCACTTCACCCTGCCTCCAGCCAGTCTTTCCTCAACAGCTCTCCC
The DNA here is from genome assembly GCA_026260255.1 of Pseudolaguvia tuberculata. Lineage (NCBI taxonomy): Eukaryota > Metazoa > Chordata > Actinopteri > Siluriformes > Sisoridae > Pseudolaguvia > Pseudolaguvia tuberculata. Next base: position 2,189,568 of record JAOTRA010000036.1, on the reverse strand, counting down.
ATAAATCTCAGGAAGCATTTCACAATCTCTCTCAGTCTACCAAAGGCCACATACACACCTACACAATCATGTTCATGAATATTGTGTTGCTCCACCATGAATTTGTTTGTTTCATTATTAACAGCAAACTCGTCACTGGAACAAATCATCAACAGCGCTTATAATAAAAATGTCCACAATTTATTCAAGGTTTAATACTTCAAACAATGGGATATCCAAACTCAATTCCTAGAGGTGGCAGGATCACAGCCCACACGTTGATAAACTGAGAGAGAGAGAAGGGAGGAGTTCATGTAGATTTATTTTTTTATTGCCTTTTCTTTTTCATGGAACATCAGCTTAATTAGCTGCAGACTGCTAGTCTATACAGTACGGGTGAATAAACGTATAATGCATTGGAGGTATCATCACATTCATATGTATCTTCCAATTATCTTCTACACTTCTGGAACAGCTGGAGTACATCTGTAGGGATTTGTGTTTATTCAGCCACAACAGTATTCACGAGAACCGCAGTCTAGTGGCAGTCAGTCTTCCAGTTCATCCCAGAGATGCTTAGTGAGGTTGAAGGCAGGGCTCAGATTGGATTGGCTAAATAGTTAATTAGAGAATGCAGAATTTTGACCTGAGTGTGTAATTCTGTGAAGTAATTATTACGTTGTGAAAATAATCACAGGTTTTAGTACCATTTCATGGGACTAAACTCTGTGCATCTCCGTGGTCTTCGGTCAGTTGGTTTGTTGCATGACTAGCCTTCCAATTGTCCTTGCTAACAGTTTTTATACTCCATGCAGTCATAGCATGCACACAACCTAGAAAAGTCTGGTTTTTAGACAAACAAATAAAAAATAATTTGGTTTACATAATTAATTCGTTTTTGGATACATAGACCACTGTAGACGTTTGCATTTCACACTATTGATAAAAGCCAATCTGAAATGTTAAGATCAATAAAACAAAGGGCCATTACACTGATGAGGAAGAGTAATTACAAGCTAAGAACTCCAACCTTGCATTTGAAGGACAGACCTTATGGACTGACATAAACGGACTACAGATCATAATGTACTACTGTGGAAATACCAGGTTAGCTCAGCAGTTCGGGTGTTTGACAAAGGATGCGAAGAACAAGATCTCAGTAAATCTCTAAACCCGAAAACATTCCACAGTTGGATAAAATAGGAAGTCACTCTGGATAAGGGCATCTGCTGAATAGCAGAAAGGTAAATATAATACAGACACAATAGCACATGGGACCAAATACGGTAAACGACATTCACATATTTCTGTCTACATTTTTATCTGTATTAAAATATCTGTAGAATTTGCCTGGCTGTTTTGGAAAGCCATGTGATGAAACTCCTACTAAAGTGACATGTTTGTTCGGATACCAAAACCGAGGTGGGAATGTGTCTTGGTTCGGCTGTGGCAGGCTTTTGCAGCGTACCGCCCCTTTCGTACAGCCTGGTGTGAATAGCTCTTCTGTGTGACCGGCCAAAGATCTGCCCGCAAAGCTTCTCTTTGTTGGCTGAATGGGCACTGCTAGGCCACATCTCAAGGCACACTAATGTGCCATAGCCAGACCATAAAGGCGGCGTGGTAATTTGCCAGAGATAATGGAATGCCTTTAATTTGGATGGGAGAAATAGAGACTTAAAGAAGAAGGAGTGTCTTTCTAGGTCTCACTCTATTCATATTTTAAAAGGGTTTGTTTTCTTCCGGCACATTATTATCCTCAGCCTAATATCTGCAAACAACAGGATGGGAAAAAGAAAACAACATAGCGGTATCTTGGCACTATTACAAAGGGAACAGGAGACCGGAATAACAAACAGGACGCAGAGTGGTCTTCTCTCAGACAGTGGTGATGTCATTTGGGTACATTTAGGTCACATATTAGGTTTACAGAGACGCTCTAATAGTATATGCTGAAAGGTAAGGTTGAGAAAGACTGTAAGCCTGAGAAAAGACAGGCCTGGCCTGGTCTGTCATGGGATGCCGCAGAGAAATTTGGAGTGACTGCTGGTAACTCCAGGTACTCTAATTCTTTATCTCGCTTCCCCAGAGTCACAGGGCTTCGAGTATACTGTTCCACTAAAGCCTGCTCTCCTCTGGGAACCAAATGCAGCTTCAGCTATTATAGGACAGTAAAAATTTATATACAAGTATGCATGCTTGACATTTTAGGGGAAAAAACCCCAGCATAACATTGTTGGAGTGTTACACATCAATGGTCAAGCTTTGATAAGCCAACAAACAACCAATTAAACATAGCAGCATGCAGGACTGACTCCAACGGCGCTCTAAAATAGCTTATTTTATTATAGTTTATTGTGTGTGTGTGTGTGTGTGTGTGTGTCCAGTGTATATCACTGGTGAATGTTAGCAAGGGGTTAACGCTTTAGGCTGTCTTTTCAAACTATAATTTTCTTCCTACTGAAATGGGGGGAAAAAATGCTCCAGCGTCCTCCCACAGTCCTAAAACATGTACATTATATTCTAATTTGTGTGTGTGTGTGTGTGTGTGTGTGTGTGTGTGTGTGTGTGTGAGGTTGTTCGTCTATGTGTGGCCCTGCGATGGACTGGTCCCTCCCTGCCACTCGCTCTAGGTGTGTTGAGATAAGCTCCAGCAAATCCATGTGGCCTTGAATTAGGGAATAAGTGGTTGAGGAGACGAATGAATGAAAGAATGAATGAATGAATGAATGAATGAATGAATGAATGAATGAATGAGAGTTTACTAGTGGCGTATTTGCTGTTCATAATTGCTCCACATACTTAGGAGCAGGTCATAAACAACATTAACTGTCAGTCATGGTTTTTTTTTTGAGTTGGTGAGTAAAAAAAAGGTAGAACAGTCCATTTTTTCTGTGGTTTGCTGTAGCTGTAGCTATTACTGGCACTTCTGTTCCTGAGAGATGTGTGGGTGCAGGAGAAACGCGAGCAGCAGTATATACATGCACAGTAAAGTGCAATGCCCAAAAAAAATACACTGCCTATCAACCTCACATGTACCTGAGAAAGAACTATCAAAGCAGAAACGTTGGGGGAGAAAAAGTGAAATTGATCTCGGTATCACGCTGATGTGCAAAAAACAAAGCAGAAAGAGGACAAAGATTTTAAAGGTAAAAGGGCTAATGAATGACTGCGAACATGTTTCCTCGATTAGAAGCCTGGTGGAAGGAGTGCTAAAGATTCAGGGTGTGTTCACACTTTTGGTTGGTTGGCTTATTTGGGACAGGCAGACAGATAGACAGATAGATATGTAAATGTATCCCTGAATAAATTTCAACCATAAAAGATTTTTTTTTTCTGTATAAACCACAACATGTAAATAAGTGGGCGTGGCTAACTCACATGCAGCATGTCTAACCAAGAACAGGGTTTGCAAAATGGCGATTCTGGACGCCTGGGGATATTGTATCTTTCAGACTACCAGGCTACCAGACTGTATCCCTGTACTGCCTGTCACACTTCCCATAAAATATTTTAGAATGGATCTTTTGTGCAATAGGAAGTCAGTATTGACAAAAAAAAATTACATTTAAATACTTGTGTAATCATTTGTCTGAAAGACTGTCAGATACTTAAAGATTTTTCAAGGCCTGAAGATGCTGCTGGTGAGATTGAGAGGAACGTTGGTAGTTTGTCAAAAACAGACAAGGATTTTTAAGAAAGATAAGCAATGTTAATTAAGGAAAGTGTATAATAATGTTTGTTTATAAGTAGATAGATGGAAGAATAGATCAAAACATACACTGATGCGCTCATTGGATACTAATACCTATATATCTTAAGAAGAAGAAGAGACCTACTTCCACGAGGGCATCACGAGGATTTCATTCTTGAAATGCTGGAGAAACAGTTAGTAATCCTTTCAAAGTCCCTGGAGACAAGAAACACAAGAAGGTTCATGCTTGAGACAATTTTATAGTAACATGGTCCACCACAACCTTTTCTTTAAACTCAAAAACAAACCACTAACTTCCAGACTGGGAAAAAAAGGAGACACATAGTGTGATGACAAGAAGTTTCTAAAAAATCTAAAAAGGAAGAATCCTAAAAAAAAATCACTTAAAATCAATGGGTATTAGACTCAGGACCAGAATTTTGGAAGGAAAGAAAACACGTGGGCAGCGCGGTGGTGTAGTGATTAGGCACAGTCGCCTCACAACAGGAAGGTCGTGGGTTGGATTGCCAGGTTGAGGATCTTTCTGTGCGGAGTTTGCATGTTCTCCACACGCTTACGTGGGTTTCCTTCAGGTTCTCAGACACAGTCCAAAAACATGTAGATTAGGTGGATTGTTGATTCTAAATTGTCCATTAAAAGTGAACGTATTTGTGAGTGGTTGTTTGTCCTGTGTTGGACTGGTGATGGACTGGTGACATGTCCAAGGTGTACCCCTGCCTCTCGCCCTATGTGCACTGGGATAAGCACCAGCAGACCCCGGTGACCCCGAATTAGGGAACAAGCGGATAAGAAGATGAATGAATGAAAGAAAACATGTCAAAGGCATTGTTTTTTCTATGACAGACAAAACGAATTACTCTTTAGTTCAAACTCCTTTTTTTATGGGAAAAACTTTAGGCCATGATATCAGTTGGTTTTTGTGCTGATTTAAACCCATCCTTATGTGCACAGTAATTTCCCATCTATCTCTTTTCTATATGTTTTTTATTAATGAAACAAATCATTTCGGTTTAATTCTCTTTCCTCCCACAGTCTAAGCACATGTAAATTAGGTTGATTGGTGATTCTAAATTGCCCATAGGAGTGAGTTTGAGTGTCCAGGGTGTGCCCCTCCTGATAAGATTCAGCAGACCCCCATAACCACGAATTAGGAATACATAATAAATGGGTATAAAAGATGAATGAATGAATGAATGAATGAATGAATGAATGAAGGGTGGTATGGTGGCATAGTGGTTGCAGTAGCGATCGCCTCATAGCAAGGTCCCGAGTTTGATTCCTGGGCAAAGGGTCCTTCTGTACATGTTCTTCCTTGCATGGTTTTTTTTTCCCAGGTACTCCGGTTTCCTCCCATAGACCAAAAACATTTGCATTAGAGTGATTGCTGACTAAAATTGCCCATACGTGTGAGTGGGTGTGTGGTTGTTCGTTTATATGTGGTCCTGCAATGGATTGGCGATCTGTCACGATGTACTCCTGCCCTATGTGCGCTGAAATAGGCACCAGCAGACCTATCATGGCCCCTAAAGTTTATACAAGTGTCTAAACCTGTAAGTTAACTGACCTGTAGCACTGGCCTTAATCAAGCTTAGGTACAAGACAAAGCATTTCCTCCAGAAGCTTTACCATGTCCCTGTGGACTCTGTGGTTTATGCTGTGTGGAACGGTGTAAAGGCAGAGACCAGGCCACAGTAATTAAGGAGTCAATAATGAGGACCTTGAACTCTGATGATCTGAATGGCTGGGGTGCAAGTTCACGTTCAATAAATCCATTAAAAAGTCTGTGAGTCGCAGCCGTATAAGGTCACAGTATCTTAGCAGGCAGAATGTGTCACTGCCAAGGAAACCATCTAGTATTAATACATTCAATGGAAATGATTGATAGAAAATTAATACTGTAGTTTAAGCACCAATCCCAATAATTGATCCAATAATAAAATAATCAATAAACAAAATAATAATAATAATAATATTTCACAGATTTGTGTAATATAATCGGGTAAATAGTTCAAGCAAAGTTTCAGCCTTCTCCGTCTGTGTAAGGTGTAATCAGTGATAAGCCTATTTCTCATTCAAACATGCTTCTGAGCATAACGCTTTGCTGTAGCAGTGTTTCTACAATTCATTTCCTGTCATGCTGTGACAGCACAAGCTGAGCTAGGTAGGCAGGTTCTTCAACCAGCCAGGTGTTCACTGTGGGATAAACATTTACTAACACACCTACAATATGATCACTGGGGCACAACATTACAGGAGCCTGTTAACCGGTGAAATGTTCTGAACTGTATAGTCAGCAGGGAAGGAGGTAGCTTGGTTTAGCTCACACAACCTGGGTTTGATCTCCATGGTAATTATTTGTGTCACTAGAGGCATATAATATTGTACACCAGCAGTGGTTAGTCAGATTTTAAGCTATAAGTACTGACCGCACACACACACACACACGCACACACAGGAAAGAAAAGACACCATTTATCTAGATCCAAGTAAAAGTGGTTTGAGTCTTATTATTGAACAGCTCAAATCTGGAAGATCACTAGTAACATCCCCAAAACTGTGGAAATAAATCGGGACAGGAAAAAAACCTGTAAAGGGGTAGTTATTTAAGACTCGGCTGTGCTGATATTCATATCAATTTAAGAAAAGACTTAAAAGCTGCGTTCTACCTCAGCTACAAAGGAGTCTTTGGGTTTCCACCTGATGTCTGGCTTGTTAAACCCGATAACCTTGGCCTTGCAGGGACCCGAATAGCAGAAAGTGAAAGGGTGAGAAAACTCTCTGTAAGGTGAGAAGACCACCTGTTGAGATGGCCTTAGTACCATTCCCAATGTGACTGCAACCATAATTGCACAGAGTTGCAGTAATTATGCCTCCCACTGAGGACATAATAACGTTCAGCTCTACAATGAGCGCAAGAAGGACGAAGCTACAGATTCATCTTATCCTGTCAGACGCACTGACAACATCATAAGTTTCCATTATGAGACATAAATGAAATGCACTTTTTGTAAAGCGATGAGAATCAGTGAGGGTAAAAATGTTCAAGCTACGTTTCCATGATTCAGATGCAGGCATAGTGTATGGATAATCAAACCATACGCTTCAAACCGACTTACGTTTAATTTTGTCCAATATAAAGAAATTAACGTTCTGAAAAAAAGCTACACTGATGTCAGACCAAATCAGACCTGGTATCAAAGTGTAATAATGTATAGCTCAGCAGCTTTATTCTAGCATTTTTCGCCCACTGTGCGACACACTGAATGGAGGAGAAAGGCAGCAATGCAGTTTAAAAGAAAAACGCAGCCTGGGATTCATTGAATAATAATGAGATCATCATTTGTCTCGTCAGTGGCTAGACAGCATACGCCGATTTACAACCAGCTTACGGAAATGATCAAATTATGACTTAATACTTCATTCATTCATTCATTCATTCATCTTCTTGCCCGCTTATTCCCGAATTCGGGGTCACGGGGGTCTGCTGCGCCTATCCCAGCACACATAGGACGAGAGGCGGGGGTACACCCTGGACAGGTCGCCAGTCCATCTCGGGGCGACTCAATTCTTCTCTAGTAGATAAGATAATCTCTATATAAACCTTTAAACAGTTTCAGTTTAAACGATTCCTGCTAGAAAACACAGTCTAGTCTCGTTTTCTAGTTTGACTTGAGTGAAAGTTGGTAGAGTAATGTAATACATTGGAATTCTGAAATAATAATACATGATTCTGATTCTAGAGTGACTTACGTTTATCTCTTTTTTTTAACTGAGCAATTGGGGTTGAGGGCCTTACCCAGGGGCCCACAGTGGCGGGAATCGACCCTGGTCTTTCTGGTATAAGTCAAACACCTATGGCTACATTTAAAAATGGGCCTCTACGTTGGCGTAGAGGATAGCACTTGTCGACTCACAACATGAAGGTCCTGGGTTTGATTCCCGGGCCAGGGATCTTTCTGTGCAGAGTTTGCATGTTCTCCCTGCGCTTGCGTGGGTTTCCTACGGGTACTCAGGTTTCTTCCCACAGTCCAAAAACATGCAGGTCGATCTGGTGATTCTAAATTGTCCATAGGAGTGAATGTGTGTGTGAGAATGGTTGTTTGTCTATGTGTTGACCTGAGATGGACTGACAACCTGTCGAGGATGTACCCCCGCCCCGCAGGATAGGCGCCAGCAGACCCCTGTGAACGAAGTGATATTCCAATAAGCCATTACAAGCAATCAGATGAATCATGAAGTCTCAACCTTCATCTTCTCTCTTCATGGACTTGGCATTAATGAATGATTCAGAGTGATGCTTTTTATCTCTGGGAACTCAGTGGAATAAAGTAAACAGATAATTCCCGGCTGAACAGATTGATGTCCCTAGATATTCTGACATTGTATAAATAGTAGGATTAAGTTAAATATCTTTCTAAAAGGTGTGTCCCTTAATTTTATTTCAAATTAAACACGTCTTAATAAGGACGTCTCTGAAGTTTTACTCTTGGAAGGCTTTCGAACGACTGATCTCATTACACAAAGGCTGATCTGACTAATAATTCATTAATACCTTTTAAATAGATAGGAGATTATGCAGATAAATGAAACGGCATAGGTCCATATTTAACCTCAGTTCAACTGATTAATAAAGAGTTAATTGCACGCGCCAAAGGGTAACACTGCAGATCCCACAGAAGAAGCCAAAAAGCTCTAGGAATTGACCGACAGTGATATCAAAAAAGACACAGCGCTATCCGAGACAATCATTGATCCTTGACAATAATTCCAGCTCAATGCTTGTAACCGCCTGTAAAAAGAGTAAGTGCTGCCCTTTCTTTCCCACTGCAGTGAGCAGAAGTGGCTGCAGAAGCTTCCTGAGGATTTAGCAAGTGGATGCTGTGCTCAGGATTGCTGGCATTCAACACTTGAGGAAAAAAAAAAACCCCATTGTTCGCAGCGTCATCATGAAGATTTCACAGGGCAGATGCTAGCAGGACATAACTAATGGTGGCTCAAAAAAGTATTAACATGCAGATAAATCTTGTGATGTTTAGCTCTCATTAGTGGCAATGATCCAGAGGCGGTAAGCAGCAGGGCTCTGTGTGGTCTAGAGAGTTGGAGAGGAGGAAAACTGGAAACTAGCCAGAGTCACAGTAGGCCCATGGCCTAGGGCCACTACTAGCATACAGCGCAAGTTGTGGCGACTGTTGGCATGAACTGAGAAGCCACCTGCTACATGATAGCACAACAAAACCATTAACATGCTGAGCGTGAGCAAAAACAAGGTGCTAAGTGAGGACAGGGAGAAAAAAAAAAGAAGATGCCTAGTCTAGACAACTCTCTTGTTGTCCCTATCGGTGTAAATCCATAATAGACCCAGAATCTATATCTATGTCAATCTATTTACAGCAAATGCTTATTAATCACAAAACATGTATAGTCACAATTTTTGGTAGGTCACTTTCTATATACGCACTCACTAGTTAAGTCTCACAAATAGTAACCAACTTAGTAACTGAGTTACATCATTATAAAAGTAACTAATTAGCAGAAAAATTAACTAATACATTACTTTTCAAAAAGGGTCCCAATAATAAATATATCCCATCAAATATGTTTTATGAATGAAATGGACAGAATAAATGATTATACGGGGTATTATTCACGGGGGTCTCAGCGCAGTGGCGGGGGTACACCCTGGACGGGTCAACACATAGACAAACAACCGTTCACACACACATTCACTCCTATGGACAATTTAGAATCACCAATCCACCTAATCTACATGTTTTTGGACTGTGGGAGGAAACCAGGGTACCCGGAGGAAACCCACACAAGCACGGGAGAACCTTGCACAGAAAGATCCCGGGACCTTCATGTTGTGAGGTGACCATGCTAACCACTACCCCACCGTGCCGCCCTTAAATTATTATAATTAAACATTATTTTATTGTTATGATGGTGTGTGACAATTACTTCCCACTGGTTGTTAGTTTCACATAAATAGTCTTGTCCTTCACCTCAATGAGAGAAAAGTAGTGTTTATACTTCCAATTTGCGAACCTGAATTTAGTAACTATACTACATAGTATGTACTTCTTTAGTATGCTATTTTGGATTTTGCCTCAGGATAAGCGAGGGTAGTAAAACGCTTTATTAATAATGCTGTTATTCTCATTATTGTTCACATCACAAAAAGAATTGAGTGGCATTGAACCTTTTTTTTTTTTTTAAATGCAATGGAAAAAATAGAACACAAACAAAATAATAATCAGCTCCAATCAATCACTGACAATCTTCGCTTTTGTTTATTCCACTGACCCAAAGGTTGCACTGCTGTCAGTTCCAAAGCTGTGATAAATATGGTATTTGTGTTCGCAGATTTAAAGTATGTATTGATGTCGCATTGTGAAGCTGAGGATGGCTGGGCATGACGCCAGTGAAGACACTGTTATTATTAACAATAGTGATGGGGTGAAGGGGTAGACAGACCAAGTGGACACTCCATCCCTCAACTACCTCCTGGCAGATTGAGTCAATCTTCAACTTAGTGTGTGCTGAGCTAAGCCTCTACTCTAAGGGTTACTGGAAATCAACCATGTCCATCACACACCAAGTAGTATGTTTCTCTAACAGCGATATGTAACTAGTCCAAAAATTCAGGAGCACAGTCACATAAAATCGGACCATTTTTGTGGAGAAATTTGAACAGACCGTGGATAAATATCAGTTCCCAAATGTTAGTCAGTAGAAGTAGAGCTCGTGTGGGAGTGAGGAACGGTAGTGAACAGACCTGTGGGTGTGCAGTCGTGAGCACTGAGGAGAATAACACTACTCTACAAGCTATCATCTTCCACAAAGCCTCATGGAAACATAGCAAAAAACTGCTTTCTTATAGTGTTTCCATTGCTTTTTGGCAGACTAGCAATGTTTGGTTTATAGTAAAAGTATTGCTGCTCATCTGTGTGGTGCACATGTTCAGCTGTGTTTCTGTACATTAGTTCAAATTAGCCACAAGACAGTATTTGCATAAAATAAAAAAATGACATGAGTCAAAAAATTTGCTGTCCCATCCCAAAAAAATTGACACACAGCCATTAATGTCTAAACCCCTAGCAACAAAAGTAACTACACCCCTAAGTGGAAACGTCCAAATTGGGTCCAAGTAGCCATTTTCTCTCCCTGTCATGAAACATGTTAGTGTTACAAGATCTCAGGTATGAATAAGGAGCAGGTTTGGTGTTATTGCTCTCATTCTCTTATACTGGTCAATGGAAGTTCAGCATGGCACCTCATGGCAAAGAACTCTCTGAAGATATGAAAAAAAAAAACAATTGTTGCTCTATATAAAGATGGCCTAGGTTACAAGAAGATTGCCCTGAAACTGAGCTGTAGCACGGTGGCCAAGCAAATTAACAGGACAGGTTGCACTCTGAACACGCCTTGCCATGATCAATCAAAGAATTTGAGTGCACATGCTCAACGTCATAGAGAGCTTATCTTTGGGAAATAGATAAAGAGGCAGATGTAGAATACAGGGTAGTGTGGAGAAGAGCGATACACTGTAGAGACCCCTAACGGGAGCAGCCGAAAGTAGAAGGTCTTTGGGAAATAGACATACAAGTGCTGCCCGCATTACTGTTGGTCAGTTTGTCAGTGATCTGACCATACGTCGCACAATGTATCAAATTGGTCTGCATTGCCATCGTCCCAGAAGAAAGCCTTTTCTAAAGATGATGCACAAGAAAGCCCACAAACAAATTGTTTGTTTCAGTGTCAACCTTTGAAGCTCAGTTGAACTCTGTGTCCAAGAGGGTTAAGAAAATAATGGTAGCCATATAAAATATTGACATATAT
>JAOTRA010000036.1:2144058-2170509 GCA_026260255.1 Pseudolaguvia tuberculata | reverse complement strand
GAGTGAATGTGTGTGTGAATGGTTGTTTGTCTATGTGTTGCCCTGAGATGGACTGGCGACCTGTCCAGGGTGTACCCATGCCTCTCGCCCTATGTGTGCTGGGATAGGCGCCAACAGACCCCCGTGACAATGAATTAGAGAATAAGTGGGTAAGAAAATAAGTGAATGAATGAATGAATGAATGAATGAATGAATGAATGAATGAATCTATGTCTATAAAGTTACTTGGAGATCCATAAAGCCTGATTCTGTTCTTATAACATTGAAAAAGAGTCTGGATATTTGTAGCATCATTGCAAAGAACCTTTGGACCACTGAGTTCTTGGCAATATATGGATTCAGTTCATGCGTCTGACCTTTCTACCTTCTGATTTATGAGTCATTACCTGATTTATGAGTTACAGTTTAACGCATGTATTGCGTTGCATTATACATAACATACTCTATACATAACATTTCTCCTTCTGATTGAACAATGGTCATTGTAATTTTACAGAAAAAAAATAAATCACCTCACTGTGGGTTACATATTGTTCATGTAATTACAAATAAAAAGGACTTTTAAGGAGTTAAACTGGGTCAAATGTGACCTGAAGATAGCAGGAATGTGGATTTCGAACAGCAAATACTCATTCATTCATTTGTTCATTCATTCTTCTTCTTACCCGCTTATTCCCTAAATAGGGGTCACGGGGGTCTATCCCAGCGCACATAGGGTGAGAGGCAGGGGAACACCCTGGACAGTTTGGCCAGTCCATCATAGGGCACACATAGACGAACAACCACTCACACACATTCACTCCTATGGGGCAATTGTGACTGTACAAGGTGGATAGATGGTGGGATGAAACCGGAGTACTCATAAGAAAGCAACGCAAGCGCGAGGAGAACATGCAAACTCTGCCAAGTTTGAAAGATCCATGGCCCAGGAATCGAACCCTGGACCTTCTTGTTACAACAACAATGCTATCCACTAAGCCATGGCGTCGCCCGGCAAATACTCTTTATTTATCTCTTTATTTAGAATTATTGATGTACATGACAGTTTAGCTGTTTAATACATAATACTCATTTTGTCTCTTTGAATTATTTGTTGCTGTTAGCATCCGTTTCCTTTCCATTTTGTCTATATATTTGGACATGTTGCTTTCAGTCCTAATAAAATATTGAGGTTTTCTGAGGTCTGTAATGGAGCAAGTCAATAATCTGTTAATACATAAGAAATAAAGGATTTTCTTAGAATGCTAACTTCCCGCCTAGAGGTAACGTGGAACCCCACGTTAGTCTCTTCTAGTCAGGAGGCACAGTAAAGCTGCTTAAACCTGGCAGTGTTAAATCACTGGAAGAAGGACAATGTTCCCACCGTCAGCCACAAAAGCTGTAACACCCATCTCCCATAGTGGAGTAGAGCCGCCCATTTGCACTGAAAAGATTCCCTTTCTCTAGCTTTTGGGGGCTTCGCCATCAACACTATCAATGGGAATAGTGTCCCTCCCCCACAATGGCCAAATCGACTGTGGGAGTATTTTGGTCTCTACCCCTTTTCCCATCTCCTCATTGTATCCTGGCAATGAACCGCAAAACAATATTGGGGAAAAGATGCATGCCATCACGTCATCCCTCCTTTATATGAGTAGGGCATGAATCCGGCTTTACAAAAAAAAACAAGAACCTGAAGATTGAACATTTCAAACAGAATTATAAAGAGACAGGCACAGTCTACTGCTGCAGGTCCAAGAAAACATTAAAATGTTTATTAAAAAAAATGTTTAATCTATATCTTATATTTAGATTTTGAGCATCGGTTTTAGGAAACTAGTTTAAATAACAGAAGGCTATGTAATGCATTGCACAAAAAATCAGTTTTTTTTGTAGCCAGCTAATAATAAAAATTGGTAATTAAATAGGTTAAGCGGTAGTGTGAATCATTTAGCAAAAAAATACTGATATTGCTCATTTCTGAGTGCACATACTGACAGTGAGATGCTTTTACATTAACAACATTTGGCAGATGTTTTTATCCGGAATAAATACTATTATTTAATTTATTCAACTGAGAAATAGGCGGCGCGGTGGTGTAGTGGATAGCACGGTCGCCTCACAACAAGAAGGTCCCGGGTTCGAATCCCAGGCCGGGGATCTTTCTGTGCGGAGTCAACATGTTTTCTCCGGGTTCTCTGGTTTCCGCCCACAGTCCAAAAACATACAGATTAGGTCAATTGGTGAATCTATATTGTCCATAGGAGTGAATGTGTGTGTGTGTGGATGGTTGTTTGTCTATGTGTTGCCCTGAGATGAACTGACGACCCGTCCAGGGTGTACCCCTGCCTCTCGCCCTATGTGTGCACCAGCAGACCCCAGTGACCCCTGAATTACGTAAGAAGATGAAGGAATGAAACTTACTTTCTCGTAAACCCTTAGTGCTGCCTAGAATCGAACCGAAAATCTTCCTGTTAGCAATTCAACACCTTCACCGTTCAGCTAACACCCCCAGATATACCTTTAGCTATCATCAGTATTTGCAAAATGATATTATCCAGAGTGATTTCTCTTATTCAACCAGATAATTAGGGTATAAGGGCCTTGCTCAGGGGCCAACAGTGGCGGTTTGGTTGTGCTGGGAATCATACCCTGATCTTCCTATTAGCAGTCCAACAATTTAACTATTAGCAACCACTTCCCCAAACAATATGCATCAAATGCTAGTAATGATTTCAGCACATTATGTAAATGATAGATCACCTCTTCTCATAGAAAATTAAATAATTATTAATTAACTTAAAAGCACGGTCGCCTCACAACAAGAAGGATTCGATTCCTGGGTCGGGGGGGTCTTTCTGTGCGCCGTTTGCATATCCTCCCTTCCCCTCCCCATGTACTCTCTTGCGTGGGTTTCTGCCGGGTACTCAAATTTCCTGTCCAAAAACATGTTCATTAGGCAGATTGGTGAGTCTAAATTGCCCATAAAAATTCCAACCATTACGGTGGCACAAGCCAGTGCAGCCTAAGTGCCGGTCTCAAGCCCGTCATCCAGCGTAAAACCCAGCCAAGTCGAATGTGCGGATCATGGGATGATCCACTGTGGCAACCCTTAACGGGAGCAGCCGAAGGACGGAAAAAAAAAAAAAGATATATTTGGAAGTATGATGTATCTGCTTTTATTACACGTCATATGAATGTGTCAGAATAGACTAAACTAAACTCTTCTGCTTTACACTCCCCCCGATCCCTCCTATCTTTACAATTGCTGTTGTATGACTAATTCTGGTAGGAACACTTTGTATAGATGTTTAAAAATACCACTGGCATTCGCTTCATGCTGCTTTATTTAAACATGGCCCATAAAGTGAGCCGCCTAATTGCTATGCTTCAGGGCTAGAACTGATACATACGAAGATTTCCACTTTTAATTTGTTCTGTGTTTTACTAGATTAAAAGAAAGAGAAAACGAGTACACAATAACACTGAAAACATTTGGAGCCTACTGGATTGCAATAATAAAGTGTTTCTAAGGCTGTAAACAAGCATCGGCTTAGTAATATCGTAGATCACATTGCCTGAGGAGAGCAGTGCTGTCAATCTGTGGAGCGCATCCAGACGGCCGGGTAGCCACCAACGATAGGCAGCCATGGCGCAATGAGGTTAAATGAACCAAAATAATACCTTACTTTTAGTGTACAGCTTGATTTTCTTTCTAAATCAAGATGCACAACTGTTTGGCAAACATTTAATTCCTCTACTCAGCCACTCCATCCTCAGCTGTTAAACAAAGCCAAACAAAAGACATCGTGGCATTCGATTCTCTTCAGAATCAGCCAAAGGAATGACTTCTCCATCTTTTTTTGTCTGGACACGGACACAATAATGAAAGAGATTCATTCAATTCCCAACAAACACAAGGATAACCTTGTGGAACTTTTCACAGGAATTCATTATTTATACCATTGTCTAAAAAAGGTGAGGGGAATATTATGATTGCTGTTTTTGAATGCTAAAGAAACAACCCTGATGTCAGCATCTTTACATAAACATGGGGAGACTGAAATAGACCAATTTTAAGTTGGTTTTGTTAAACAATGTGAATCGCTGCAGAACTGCCTATTAGTTGGTTATTATGAGTAATAGCTTTTCTAAAACCTATTAAATGAAAATAAATCAAAGACGACATGTGCCATCTGTTTTTTTAGATCATATCTAAGGTCTGACTATGAAAAACAATTCTTAGTTAATCTGTAAAAAAAAAATTATTCATTACTAACCCTCTAATGTTCAAAGAATATATTAGGGTCCAAAGTGCCAGGAGCACAAATCAAAAAGACATCAATCTTTTTTAAGATATTGCAGTTTGGAGGGATAAAAATGTGAACATGTTCTAGCTGACCGCAATGTATTTTATTGTCTTTCATATTGTATTGCCTCCGGTTGTGAGAAAACAAACAACCGTTGCAGTATTGGGACTGAATGAACTGAATGGCCAAACCATAAATGTACGTGAACGTTAACAGCTTGCGACAGAAATATCTGTGGGATTTTGTAAACTTCATAATCTGGTATGAGGAAAAACCTGCTAAAAGTTGCCCTCAGACACAAACATCTCTTAAACCCAAATCTTTCAAACTTACCATATCATTGGATCATTTCTATGCGATTATATTCATCCATCTTCTTACCCGCTTATTTCCGAATTCGGGGTCACAAGGGTCTGCTGCGCCTATCCCAGCACACATAGGGCGAGAAGTGAGAGTACACGCTGGACGGGTTGCCAGTCCACCTCAACACATAGACAAACAACCATTCACACACACATTCACTCCTATGGACAATTTACAATCACCAAATCCACCTAATCTGCATGTTTTTGGACTGTGGGAGGAAACCAGTGTACCACGGAAGAAACCCACGCAAGTGCGGGGAGAACATGCAGACTCCGCACAGAAAGATCCCGGCCCAGGATTCGAATTCAGGACCTTCTTGTTGTGAAACGACCGTGCTATCCACTACGCCACCGCGCCACCTATGCGATTATATAATAGGAAAATAAGTGTGCGATGCGAGTAGTATGTCAGAATCAGTAGGATAATAACAGTAAATAACATACTATCACTTTACATTTACCACAATTGGTGGAAAGCCGTAATCTTTAAGTGCTTTAGGCATTCGAGGAATAGGGTTAAATCACACTCTTATCATTAATTAGTAAACATTATTATTTAACTAGTCACATGACAATATGAACATGTGTATACATACTCACAACCATACTATACAAAACATACATACTTTGATGTAGTATGGAATTAAAGTGCAGTCCTTGTGACTTCTGACCAGCTTTGGGCTGAAGCTAGTTAACACATGTAAGTGAATTAGGTAATTTAGTTACAAAATAACTAACGAGCGGCACAGTGGCATAGTGGTTAACACGGTCGCCTCACAATAAGAAAGTCCCGGGTTCGTTTCCTGGACGAGGGATCTTTTTGTGCGGAGTTTGCAAGTTCTCCGAGCGCGTACATGGGTTTCCTCTGGGTACTCTGGTTTCCTCCCACAGTCCAAAAACATCTCTATTAGGTTGATTGGTGATTCTAAATTGCCCATAGCGGTGCGTTGGCGTAGTAGTTAGCACGGTGGCTTCACAACAGGTTAGCAGGTCCTGGGTTCGACTCCCTGGCCGGGGATCTTTCTGTGCAGAGTTCGCATGTTCTCACTACGCTTGCCTGGGTTTCCTCCAGGTACTTCGGTTTCCTCTCTTAATCCAAAAACATGCTGATTAGATCAGTTGGTGATTCTAAATTGTCCATAGGAGTGAATGTGTTTGTAAGTGATTGTTCGTCTATGTGTTGCCCTGAGATGAACTGGCGACCTGTCCAGGGTGTACCCCCTGCCTCTTGGCCTATGTGCCAGCAGACCCCTGTGACCCCGAATTATGGAATATGCATGTATGAATGAATACATAGGGGTGAATGTGTGTGTTTGAATGGTTGTTTGTCTATGTGTGGCCCTGCAATGTACTGGTGATCTGTTCAGGGTGTACCCCCGCCTCTGACCCTATGTGTGCTGGGGGAAAAATCCTGTGACCCTGAATTAAGTGGGCAAGAAGAAGAATGAATGAATGAGTGATATATTGGTTAGCACGGTCACCTCACAGCAAGAAGATATCAGGTTCGGTAACCCGGAATTAGGGAATAAGCGGGTTAGAAGATTTACTTTACACATGTAATTAAATTACAGTAATTTATGAAAAGATTAAAGCTTACAAATCGAATTACAGCTGAATATTTTCTTTAAAAACTGTACATAGGTTGAAAAATATTAATGAGTTGTTTATTTGCCTATTTTTCATTTGCATTGTTTGAGCTTCTGCTAAATAAAGCAGAATCCTAATCAAGTGCTTTTTATGGTTCTGTGGTTTGACACAATCTGCCAATTACATTAATACACATCACTGCTGTTAGGCTAGTACATCCTGTCTCACCGTAACATCGGCTATAAATGGTAAACGATTTAATTCTTCATATAGTATATCCATTAGAAACTCAAAAGTAATCAAATGTTATTAGTCACTTTATGTTTATGAGACACTGCCAT
This sequence comes from Pseudolaguvia tuberculata, assembly GCA_026260255.1. NCBI lineage: Eukaryota > Metazoa > Chordata > Actinopteri > Siluriformes > Sisoridae > Pseudolaguvia > Pseudolaguvia tuberculata. The sequence goes on along the minus strand of JAOTRA010000036.1, from coordinate 2,163,927 downwards.
TACATTTTAATTACAAGTGTAATATATAACATTAATAAAACAGACTGTAACACAGCGAGGGTCTGTAATTCCAAGGACCAATGTGTGGTGACATGACATTTCAAAATTGAATGCCATGTAACTGACCTTGAACCCAGACTTTATATATTTTTGCCAAAGCACAAAGAAATGCTGCCTGTCTGCCTCCCAACTGGTTGCACCATGTCACCGAGTGGATCCTCTCAAAAGTTAGCCGAGTCCACGGTTAGAGTTATTCAGCTCAAGTTCCTCTCCATTAAAATTTTACTCCGGTACCTGCTGCTGCTCGAATGATGTCCCCACGTTGAAATAATTCATATGGCACAGTTAAAGTATAGACGGCTGAAACTTTAATCAAGGTTGCCTCGTCTTTACATTGTAATAATGAGTAACAATTATAGGACATGAGACTGGAAAGCAGTATTATGGGACTTTCTATAAAGGTAGTGTAAAAAATTATAGAGCTAACTCTCGCGATCAGTACTCATGTAGTGTATTAATTTTGTCGATACATATTCAAAGGGTTTTATATGACGTGTAATTAAAGAGATTTATTGTCTGTTCCTCCACTATTCCGCACTCACAATCACCAGAGTACTGATCACACTTACTCACCAATCTCCCTCACGGCACGATATAAACACGCTTCTCACACAGGTTCTTTTGTCTGGACTCCCATGTGGAAGTACCATGTTGATTTTAAGCTTCCCGATTCGCCTGTCTGCTTCTCTCTTTAGAAATAAACTGGTCAGTTTGGTTTTAATCCTCCTGAGTTTTGACTTTTCTGGTTTTGTATTTGTTATATCTGTTATGCATATTTTTAAAGTATTGCGATATGCATTGTATTGCAATATATCATGAACCATGTGAATCATATTGAAAGGCGAATGCACAACCCTAGTTCTATAGACTGTTCCATCTGTTCCAAAGAGATGATGTAAAGTGTGTCCTGTTTGCTTGGAGACATCTTTTGGCTTGTATGTTTTAAATCGAGGACAGCACTCATCGGTTCATTATGGATGAAACCCCTGTTTTACATCTGAAAAAGAGGCCCTGGAAACGCAGGAGACGTCTAAATCAACTGGCACATGCATATGGATTATGTGAATGTAAATAGTTTTGTCAAGCATTGGTTTTAAGGCAGAATGTAAAGGATTCAGGGAATTTAGTGGACATATAAAGTCAGTGTGTTGAGATGTTACCCCGTAAATATTACAGTCATACATGATATAAAGTACTGAAACATCTGTGCGAGGTAGTTCCAGTTTATTCCAATGGTATTCATTGGGATTGAGTTGACTCAAGTTTTTCCACACCATGGAGTTCTGGTGCTTTGTGCACGGAGGCATTTTCAAGATGTATATTCAGACATCTTAAATAAGTGTCAACCAACTTTTGGAGGTTTTTTGTACTTCATTAAAAGGTTATTAGTTCTTTCGAATATTATTGATGTAATACAATTATTTAAAAAAGGAGACAAGATAAACACGCACACACACACAAACACAAACACACACACACACACACACACACACACACACACACAGACGTTTCGAAATGGCTAAATCTCACATGCCTAATCCACCTTGAGTGTTTCACAGCAAATAATAAATGCATCTCTGAGCAGCAGCATGGTGACCGGTGGAATACAGGGACTGAAATCAGTCAGCAAGAGACTGTTACCACACCATTCATTAAGTTGCGGAGTGAATGAGACTGCATAAATATTGATAAAAACATCTGAAGTGTAAATTAGCACTCTGGTTTACATGCTGTAATTTGCATATCTGTAGAAAATAATCAGGCAGTTTTAATGTTCAAGGACCCAAAAGATATTATTATAGAATGATGTACCTCCAAAAAATTCTTTTAAGAGCAGTAATGAATTATATGAAATCAATCAATCGATTGACGGCCTATTTTGTAAGAAACGGTATATTGCAGCATCTTTATTTCCTCTAGCAATATTGGGCTTTAGGAAACAATATGAACGCCTTAAGTCTGCTACTACTAATAAACAAACAGATCATTGGAACCCTTGAAGCATGAGGGCCCTTAGAAGCATCCCAACTTCCCTCCCTTAGTAGCATCTTTGGCATGTTTATAGGATTTCTACATAATGAGATCCCGTGTGTTCTTTACTGGCCATAGATGCTCATATCTTCCAGACTTGTAAATATACACTGGTCAATACAACCACCCAACAGTGCCCCCTACTGTTTCTTACTCTACCGAGCTTTACCAAGTCATTCTGGAAGATGTTCTTTGCTCCAAGGTGCAGAAGTAGTTTTTAAGTTTATGTGATTAGCAAAAATCATTCCAGTATATAAATATTGATCATTGAACAAGGATTTGTTTGACCAAAAAAGCAAATAAATGAAACGACTACCTCTGTGCCACAATTCAAGTCCAGAAATTCCCATCTGATTGTTTACAGAAATGCAAACCAAAAGGTAAACATCTGGATTGCAATATTAGTACGTACAACATAAAATATGTAGGTCTGTTGTTGATTCATTCTTTTCCCACCAAACAAACATTTTATTAGTCTCAGGCTTGTATAAATGTATAAATGGTATCCTTTCTGGATTGACAGAAAACATGTGCAGCTCTTTATCATTTGTTTTCCTTTTCCAGAAAAAAATACTTCTACAGACTGATCTACGAAATCTACTTTGAAATGTAGGTAATAGTAAAACACTTGGAAAAAGAAAGAAGAAATGACAGTCCTGATGGAAGCTGCTAGAAAATTATTTTACAATAATGGGCAAATCAGAATCTGATTAGAATAATAGAGATTGGAAAAGATTTATAGTTTTAAAAACTCTTATTTTGGGATTTCTAGGATATTATATTATATATCATTTCTTTCTTTCTTTCTTTCTTTCTTTCTTTCTTTCTTTCTTTCTTTCTTTCTTTCTCTCTTTCTGTCTGCTTCTACCAGATGTCCTGTTGTGTCTGCTTTCCTCCGACTGTCCATCTCTGAGCTCTCCTTTTCTATCCTCCTCTTCTCTCTAATGCATCTCATATTATATCCACTAAAGGATTATTTTATTTGAGATGATAATAAAAGGTTTTCTGGACCGCACTAAACCTGGTAAAAACCTGGTAGCACATGCCCATCTCATCCCCCCCCCTTTATCAGAAAACATCACTGTTTGTTTATTTATTTCATTATTTCTTTATTTATTTTTATTTCATGACTATAAACTAACCCAGGTAATCGAACAAAACTGTCATTTGTTTTTCGCGGGAATAATGATTTCAAAACCGTGATCGTAAAAAAAAAAAATTATATATATATGTAAAAGTAAAAAGAAAAGAAAACCCCCGAAATCTTGTGTGATCTCAGGATGAAACGTGAGCGGCAAGTTAATCTGTACCGGGATAAAAGAAGCGCTGGCTGTATGCGCCTATTCGTTCCGTTCCGTTTCTTGTGTTAAAGAAGAGTAAATCCTTTAGACTCGAGAATAAACCTTGGGTTCCGAGTAGAAAGTACCGATAACTGCGATCCGGAATAGCAGAACCGGTTCAGAAACTTCAATCATTGATGGAGGTGTTTAATAAATCAGCATCCAGTCCTAACCGAGAAAAGTCCACAAAGACATCGAGTCTAGTTTACACCCCAATTTCTTTCATTTAGTTTTGTGTTGTTGTTGTTGTTGTTGGTTTTTTTAATGGACCAATCTCCAGTTCTATTTGTTTATATACTGTTCACTGTGGATGCACTAGAACTCTGAACCCTAAACAACTTCCACAATGCATCTGCTCCAGTCCCAAATAACTTCACCCCACGTTTCACTCCAAATATGAAAGAAATGATTTGTTCATTTACCGTTGGCTGTCCTTCAGCAGGATGTAAAGTCTCAGCATAAACAGCGATGTCCGTCCTTTAGCTGATGTTATGATATGTTATGTTATGTTATGGTATCCCTTCGCGGTGAGACAGTCTGTCTCACTGATATACCTGCAGCTGCTTTACTGCGCTCGGAGACTGCGAGCGCCGACTACTATAAGAGCAGTTCATATTTAAACCGAAAGGGGGACAACTAGCGATACTTCATATTATTTCCAAAATTTAACGTCTGGACTCAATTACAAGACGCTTTAAGATTTTTATCTTATTATTGATATATTTCTAAATAGTCACACGTCATCAAAACGAAACGTTTCGTTCAATAAAAAGTATTGGCTTCAATTTCCCCCCTACGCAAGCTAGATAGTTTGCCCCGATAAATCTTTGAGTTTCCATGGCGATTGATTAACTGTTTGGGTGGTGCGGGCTATCTATCTATCTATCTATCTATCTATCTATCTATCTATCTATCTATCTATCTATCTATCTATCAACAACATTCTCTTACTTTATTAACCTAATAATATTAATGTATATTTAATCAAGATAGTAAAAGCACAGTCAAACTTTATGTCACTTATTAATGGCGATTTATTAAACAAAAAAACTATTGTCATTCAAAGTTTCAGGATTTTATTGCTCATTTTTCTCTCTCTCTTTTTATTTTCAAATATCAAACTACATTTCCGCGAATCCTATGCTCTCTCCGGAGTTCCTTCAGAAAGCCAACTGCGCATGCGCAGACAGACGTGGCAGCGGCATCATGGCTTCTTGGACTGGATACTGGAGGCGCAGGAGAGTGCTTGAGATGTATTTATTCTTCTGTATGGTGAGTAATATCTAATGCTGTCTGTAGTAATGGGGATTGTTTGGGGGGAATCGTGGGGTGTGTCGGTTCCAGGTTTATGTGTCTTGAAGTACCGGTGTGGATTTGAGGTTGGAGCTTGAACTTGAAAGGCGTCTAGAGGAGTGGAGGCTGAACTTGATCTCGTCTATCGATCTGATCGCTGAATCTTTTATACTATCTACGCGGGACTGATGTATAGGAATAAATCTTTGGATCTGGTTAATGGATGCGATGTAAGACCTGCAGCTTGGTGGAAGAGTTGAAATGGGGAACACATTGTAGTTACTGTGTTGCACCGATGCGCCGGTCAGATTGTGCGGGTGACAGTGTGGCCGCAATTTTCCTGCGTGGACTGCGTGAAAGAATAGATCCAAAATATAGCCTGTTGATCTCTCTCTCTCTCTCTCTCTCTCTCTCTCTCTCTCTCGCTCTCTCTCTCTTTCCTTTTCCTCTACCCCACCCTCTCTCTTGACCAGTCATCTTATTGGCCATGGAGACGCGGTCATGTGACAGTGATGTCTCTTAATGCATCCCGACACCTTTCATACTTTTCCCTTTTCTCACTTTCAGCACAAATAAGCAATAAGCTGTGTCCCAGTTAAGAAAAATAAATATTGACATGCCAAAAACCTCTGCATTTACAGTCCAAAAGTCTCATAAAATAAAATGCCTTCAACTGCCATTGCATTTAAATAATTATTACTATTATTATTATTATTATTATTATTATTGTGGTTATTATAATCTTATTCTTTGAGAACCGCCGTGCCACACCAGTTGATACTTTCCCCTGAGCAAGTTCCTTTCATACATCCTGTTTGGTAGCAGCCAGTGCAAACAAAGGAGCTTAAGGGAAGAAGTAGAGCTGGTTTGGGCTTAGTTACTCCAGCATCTGAGAGCACAGTTTCCTCCCATTTAGTGCCTTCAGTTTATCCCCTAACCTGTTGTTGAGTAAGATCGGACATGCCTATTTGATGGTTGCTTCATTCATTGGAAGGAGGAGAGTTTGTCTTAACAATCAATGAGGTAGTGCTGAATTAGTGATGATGAAAATGGGTTTTATCCAATAAGCAGTTTTGTCATGTTAGATGTATAGGGGAATGTAGGACAACTTTATGTTAACAAATGTACAGTAATGACCATTTCATTTAAGGAAATGGCAAAAAGTTCAATTATGGAGGTTCAAGCAATATTCTACTTTTTGGCAAACTTGCCACAGTGGTGTTTAGCGGGGGTTTGTGTACAGGGGCTGTTCTGTAAACTGTTTTTTGTGTACATTAGTAGCAATAAGCATTATTCGACCTCAAATGATGCAACACTGTCTGTACTTTTTCGACCTGAAGATAATGTCTCTGAAAGAAGGCTGTCACAATTATTAAATAATTATATGATCGCAGTTATTTTTATTTAATTATTGTCCATTTTTAAGCTACAATGATGAGCAGTAGTACTTGCAGCACCCTACATAATAATAATAAAAAAACATTATATTTGCATATTCCCTCGAAGTCAATGGGGAGATGGGCAGCTAGAGACTATACGGGCGATTTAGAATCAGCCTATTGTGCATGTTTTTGGACTGTTGGAGAAAACCAGAACACAGAGAGAACATGTAAACGCCACACAGAAAGACCAGTGCCTGGGAATCTAGTCCGGAACCTTCTTGCTGTGAGGCAACCGTTCAAATTACTAAGCCACCCTGCTGCCCCTATCATAAAAATACTACCCTCAAATACTTTGTATCGGAAATTCAGCATGAACACAATTACCTGACCTAACAGCAGGCGATCGCAATTATTGCATACTTTTATTAGCCACATGGGAAGCTGTAGTACCTGCAGCATCTTGCTTCCTTCAATTGTATGTGAGTGGAGTGGGAAATGTGAAGCTGGAATGGATCCATTCTGCTCACATCCTTTGCTTTCAACCTGCTTTGGACTGTCACACTAAGCAAATACACGTGTTGAGGTCAAAGGACACTGTTCTGCTTTTTTTAAGTTTTGCATCACTAAACTATATCACCAGCAATTATATAGCTTATATAAGATCTTTGCTAGTGTTTCTGCATTTAAAAGCTATACTACAAACAATGAATCTCTCAAGCACCAAAACATTGTATATTTCTGGGGTAATGATTCTATCACTGCACTCATATCACTGGGTCATATGTGCAGAACTGAACTGAATGGATCTCACATATGATCCATATGGAGGGTCTGAGCAATCTTTCAATCATATGAGACTTGTACTTTTGGATATATAGTATATATTTTAAACTATATAAGTTAGTATCATCGTTTTAACACTAATTGTTTACAGAAGGATTCCGTCCTTTGATTTGTGCTGTTTGCTTTATAATTGGATTGTTGTCTAGGCTTAATCTACCTAGTCGGCATAGTCTCCTAATACAGATTATCTTGTTCATCCAAAAAGAACACACAGTTTATTCCAAAAATATTCCATTTTGAGAGTTGATTGTCCCCATTTGGAATTATGTCGATGACTAAATTTACATCGTATTCTTTTGGCTTTGCTAAACAACCTACTCTTGAGTTTCAAATAGGCGATTCCACGTTAACTCTATAATTGTTTAAAATTGATGAATGGCTGATGAATGGTTTTCCTCTGGTAGTCGGATTATCCACTGATACTGTAAGGCTTCCTCTCTGTGCCCGATTTTCTTTTACAAATTTATTCATTTACTTCAAATTACAGCTTGCCTAAATTACTAACCATTTCTGACTGAAAGAATTGACAGGTTTGCACAGATTGGGTTCCTCCTGTAGACTTGTTTTACCTATTCTTCCTGCATTTTGATTATTTAATTTAATCAGTTACAGTTTGGCATTTGGCAGACGATCTTATCCAGAGCGACTTACATTTGGTCTCTCTTATTTATTTATTTAATTTTTTTTTTTTAAATTAAAATTAATTTTTTAATTGTGGGTTAAGGGCTTTGATCAAGGGCCCACAGTGGTTGCTTGCTGGAGGTGGGATTCGAACCCCGGTCTTTCTGGTATTAGTCCAACACCTTAACCACTAGGCTATCACTGTCTTTTCTTTTTCAAGCAACTAATATTCATTTATACAACACACTTAGTAAAACTGTCAAATTGGAGAAGCATTTGTTTTATTAGCGGCCAAGCTCTAAAAGCTTGGTAACCTCTGCCCTTCTGCTTGCAAGCACGCTGGTCTCTTTTGGAACCAATTCTGAGACATGGCTCCAGGCTTTGTTGTAAGGGGCATGGTTTGAGTTCATATGTAGAGTTGATAGGATGACCCGTCGCAGCACTTTGCCATTGCTCTAATTACCCCATGCCATCATCTCCTCTGTCCGAAGCCTGCTGAGAGTTGAACTGATGTCCTGTCATTTAATCAATGTTGTGTACTTGAGGCAAGACTGCAGCTCAACCCTCATACAATTGCTATTTTTGCATCTGATTTTTCTGACACCAAAATTCATAACCACATTTTTTGTTATTGCTCGACCAGAGCGACTGTATCTTGCACTCGGGCTACCAAAAGTGAAACATTAAAGTGTTTGCTTTACAGTGCAGTGGAATTTGTTCCATTGCATTTCCTAGCTTAGAAGGTTGAGGTCAGAGTGCAGTACCCCTAGAGTAGGAAGGGTTCTGGGTCATAGTAAAGAACCCAACAGTAACTGGCAGCGGTAGAGCTACCAGGTCATCCAAACACGGTGCATTGAGCATGTGCGGCACATTGAGCATTGCTTTTACAAATGGTAGCACATCTATATGAATCACAGCTTACGAATCTCCTGTACAAATGTAAGATGGGAAACTAGTCTTGTAAAACATTTTGTAAAAGAATGCCTCACAAGAAATCCTTTCAGACCAGGATGTATGTTGTTCACAAATTTCCATTTTAAATGTATAGTATCTATAGAATACTCTATCTGGGACTGACGTGCTGTCAATTCGGAGGTGCCTTGCCTCCAGCTTGTCTCGCTGCAGAGCTTTTTAATGAGTGAGAAAATGGAGCTCGTCTCAGTCTGTCACCAGACAGGATTGAGCTCATCAGAATGTAATGCCACTGCCACCATGTTTATTTGATCCCTTTCTATCTTAACTGCTGTAATTGTTTCTTTGGCTGGAAAAGAAACGTGTCGATCAGATTGATTTTCTTCTTCTGTATTAACAATTAGCTTTTTATTAACAAGTTGCTTGTTATTAAAGTGTCCTAGGTGCGCTGGGATAGGCTCCGGCAGACTTCTTTGACCCTGAATTAGGAAATAAACGGGTTGAAAAATAAATGAATGAATGACTAAGCATTAACAATTTACTTGTTATAACTGCTGCGTTCACACATACAGTGATTTTTAAGCACTGCAAGTTTTTATCAGTGAACTATGAAATCACTGGCAGGCATTTCAACCCTTTTGCTGGTTGCCATAGTAATACTATTTTTTTTTTTTATTGTATGGCATAAACAACCTTCTAATTCAGAAACATACTGAAGGAATAATATAGCATGTATTCTTTTAGTATGTTTCTGAATTAAAATCTTGTTTGTATTATATTATTATATATAAAATAATTAATGAATTTATTCTTTCATTCATCTTCTTACCCGCTTTTTCTCTAATTCGGAGTCACGGGGGTCTGCTGGCACCTATCCCATCGATCATAGGGCGAGAGGCGGGGGTACACCCTGGACGGGTTGCCAGACCATCTCAGGGCAACTCATAGACAAACAACCATTCACACACACATTCACTCCTATGGACAATTTACAATCACCAATCCACCTAATCTGCATGTTTTTGGAGGAAACCTGAGTACCTGGAGAAAGTAACTTATTTTGTGCGCTAGGGTAGTCTCCAGCAGATCCCTGTGAGCCTGGATTAAGGAATAAGTGGGTTAAATAATGAATGTAAGTGGCACCAAATGCTGAAAAGAAAAATACAAGTTGGCTGTAGGAAGAAAAAACTTTTGTTGCCTTTTTTTAACCTCACTATGTTTTCTTTTTTATCCCTGTTCTTGTTCGTATGCTCATAGAGAGCATAAAGCCGTTCACTGTATACTGTAGCACTTCCTGTTCTGCTGCTGACTGGTGACACTACCTTTGCAGTATATGTCCTGTGTTCTGTCAGTATGTCAGGTGAGGTATTTGTGGCAAGAGGTGTGAGGGGCACATCAGCGGATTTATATCACTAAAAGGAAATTCAGTCTCCCTACCGAGCGTCGGTACAGCCCTTCTCCACACGCTGTACCCTAATCCAATTTTTTTCAGGCAGTTAATCCAAACAGCTGTCAAAAGTCAATGGTTAGAGTAGCGTGTCCTTCATTAAGCAGGGTTTAATGGGTGATTTCAAGCATACGTTAAAGGCTCAGGCTGTGTCAATGAAATGGTGCATGCTTGTGTCTCTTTTTATTTTTGCCCTCTTTGGGGCAAAAAAAAAATATCATTCTTGCTGATGACCAGATAAACGAAGAATAAAACCGGTTGATCATTTATGTTACCTGAATTTTAATGTGCCCGGTCACCTCACAGCAAGGTCTATGTGTTCGATTCCCGAGCAAAGGATATTTCTCTACAGAGTTTGCATGTTCCTCCAATGACTGCATGAGTTTTCTCTGAGTACTCTTGTTTCAAAAAACATGCACTGATTGGCTGGCGATTCTAAAATTACCCATGGAAGTGTCTGTGCGTAGCCCTGCAATAGACCTGTCCGGGGTATTTTTCTGTCTATAATCCTGTCTGCTGGGAAAGGATTCAGCAGACCTGCATGACTCGAATTAGGGAATAAGCAGGTTAGAAGATGAATGAATGAATTAATTAATAAAACAATGTAAATAAGAAAATATTTTTAAAAGGGTTTTTTTTTTCAATTTGCATGCAATGAGTTAGCCAATAAGGTTCCACAATGTGGGATGCATTAGCATGCTAAATAATGCAATATACCACAGGCAGGCACAGTTGATCATCTCAATACTGGCAACGCAATATGTGCAGCATGCGCCCAATACAGGTTGTGCAATGCAGAGCAGGGGGTTCATATTTGACTGCAGCACAGTTTAGAACTGTATAAACCTTTCATTCATTCATTCATTCATTCATTCATTCACTGTCTTACCTGATTATTCCCTAATTCAGGGTCATGGGGGTCTGCTGGTGCCTATCCCCACTCATAGGGCGAGGGCCAGGGGTACACCCTCGACACATCATCAGTTCATCACAGGGCACACAGACGAACAACCACACACACTCCTATAGGCTATTTAGAATCACCAATCAACCTAATGTACATGTTTTTGGACTGTGGGAGGAAACCAGAGTACCCGGAGGAAATCCATGCAAGCACAGGGAGAACATGCAAACTCTGCACAGAATTTTCACCGGCCCGGAACCTTCTTGTTGTGAGACAACTGTGCTAACTAGTATGCCACCGTGGTGCCCCCAACCTTTCAGACGTATTTAATGAATTCAAGTGCAGAAAAGAGTCCCTTGTATAGCATTAACCAATTACTACATAATACTTAATTTATACGCTGAAGTCTATACAATATGATCTTATATTAGATAATAACATTTTTGCATATCTAAATCTATAGAAAAAAATCTTTTTCGTGCATTTACTTCTGCTTAGAACGTACATTATTTAACTGTACACAGATGCCTTCCTCTTCTAAATCATCCTAATTATTCTGAAATAATGAATTCTGTCCAATCGGAGCTATTCAAGTCATCTGGTACATTTTTTATCATGCAATATACATTGTATAAAAAAAGATATATTGCAAGGTTTTTCCAAGATAATTGTTAATAAATTAGGTTCTACATAGAATTTCAGTCTGCACGTGTTCATCTCCTTTAAAATGAACAAATATTTTTAAGTGCACTAAATTAGCCGTGGGTGTCTCAGATTTCAAAAATGAGCTTTTATCTCTGCGGATTGTTTGTCTTACATGAAAGAATGCACATGCATATCCCAACGGACATCCATATGCCAAATATTTGACTAACCTCATCGACCTAAATGATATTTATCACAAACCATTGCAACAATTATATTTTGTGATCTTTTGTGTATATTGGGCAGCCCTTTTAATCACATCCATTTATTTTTTTATATATAGACTAAAAACGTATTCTGGGGTAATGATGTATGTCAAAAGCTAGTGGTTTCATACCATGCACACATCAATATCCTAAATACATAATGACGCATGAGATGTATTTCAACTAATCAGAGAAACAGGCTTACTTTCATTAGAAAAAATATAAATTCTATTTTTCTTTGAATTGCAAACTGCGTAGGCGTGCACGGCCTACAAGTTCGTCCGAGTTAGAATCAGTTGCGATTTCAAGCACAATACTGTCAGTAAATAAACAGACAATTGTAGATTATAGTGCAAAGTGCTTGAGGATTTCACTTTGAGTTTCTCTCTCTCTCCCTCTTTCTTGTAGGTTGTGGTTGCATCCACACTACAGGCAGCAAAAGTGTCACCATTAATCGAGCGAATCAGTGACCATAAGGACTTCAAAAAGTTGCTCAGGACCAGAACCAACGTTCTTGTTTTGTACACCAAATCAGGTGAGGCTTCAATGCTGGTGACCCTTTAACGCATACTATAGCATCAATCTTCATCCTTCCTGGCTTTGTTTAGGCAAAGAATTTACACTACTAATGAACTTTATAGTTCAGTTATAGTTTTTGTCACTTGAAGGGTACCAGGATAATAGGGTAAATAACATTAAAATCACATCATCTTCCAACGCAAGTGTTCGCACTGCTCTCTCACTACGATGCACTCTCCAATTCGTTCTCATCGGTGGAGTGATGTGTGGTTTCCTGGTTCATAAACATCCTAACCCCACACACAGCAGAAGAGGCTCCCAAGACCTAACCACTCCAGATATATTGCTTCCATAATTCATGCCCCATTTCTACCATGTGAGGTCATTAGGTAAACTCTGGAGTATCGACCTGAGAATTTGATTGATAGCTGATTGATATCATCCTCGGAAGTCTTGGTTTGAATCTTTCTGCATATATACTAGCCAAACCACACAACGAGAGCTAAGTATTAACAATATCAAGATTTTATTCATGGAAATGGTTTAAATAAAAAACATGTAAACGACTTTGGGCAGCAAGGTGGCTTAGGGGCTAGTACTGTTGATCTCCAGCAAGAAGGTTATGGGTACACTTCTTGGGCAGTGTGGAAGTTGCATGCATTATGTTTAACATGATGTTCTTGTCTTACTGACATTCAAATGAAATGGCGGTCACAAAAGCTATTGTGTTTTTTAGCTAAGATACTAAAATGTATCTCTATCCTCAAACGGAGCAGCTCGTATTATTGTTTTTGTATCCTCTTACTAATATAATTGGGTAATTATGTTGTATGTAAGGGGTGGTGTAGTGGTTAGTACGGTCGTCTCACAACAAGACTTTCCCGGGTTCAATTCCCAGGCCAGGGATATTTCTGTGCGGAGTTTGCATGTTCTCCCTGCACTCGCGTGGGTTTCCTCCGGGTACACCGGTTTCCTCCCACCGTCCAAAAATATGCAGATTAGGTCAATTGGTAATTCTTCATTGTCCTTATTTACCCTGATTAGGTATAAGCAGATACAGACAATCGATGGATGAAAAAATGCTTTTGATTTGATGTTTTGTCTCTTTATATAATAACATCCATTCATTTAAATTCATTTTGGGCTACCATAAAGTAAAGAGTACCTGCCCAAAAGAGCTACCAGAAATTTTTCAACATTTTGAAAGCCTTGGATGCAGTGGTGAGCCAAGGAAACTTAATGCAGCTTACTTCTTCCTTGGCTTTAGAAGCCCTGCCACCGGTATAGAACTGGCAGAAGCCAGTGGGAACTGGATACTGTTTACTGTCTAAAGAAGTCAATGTAGTGGTGTATATCTCACAAGAGAGAGCAATTGTGTTATAATAGTTTTTGTAGTAAGAGCTTTGCCTTAATATCTCCCTTCTTTCTCAGCTACATCTGGGGACGTTCACCTAAAGTTGCTGTCTGATGTTGCTCAAGCTGTGAAAGGCCAAGGGACCATTGCCTGGGTAAACTGTGGGTAAGTCTCAAAAATGTTCACATCTATTCTGTCAGTGGATGAGCAATGTGTAAAGGATGTCTAAATGAGTATTAAGAGAATTATTAGGATATAAAATGACTCTTAAACACTGGAAAACAAGCAGAGGGCAGTCAAGGTCATCAGATACCCATTTTCCACAGGTTGATATGATTTCTTAATAAAAAGGCATCTTTTATCTGATCAGTCATTAGGAGACAGCATTATAAACCAATTACAAAGGTACGCTTATCAGACGGTCCTTTTCGAACACGGATAAGGTTCGAGTTTGAACCCCTGATCAAGTGCAATACAGAAATACATTTACTGCATTTGTTACATGTCCATTTATCTGTTTAAACTACTGACTAACACCTTAACCACTGTGCTACCATTTTCCATATGTATTCCTTGAATTCTTATATATGAATCCAAGCAAATGCTGAGGTAGGTTATGGAATGCAGTGAAGTGAATAATTCCAGTACATTTCAGTTGAAAAATTTATTTGTCCTGTCAACTAAAACACACATTTTAGGATACCAGTTATTCCTATATTTATGCTTCATTAATAAAAATGTTGGTATAATGAAACCCATGTCCTTTCCTCTGTTTATTGATGAACTGCAACGGTTTCACATTCTCGAATACGTCTTTTCGCTCTAAGCTTCCATCAATTCTTGCTACAGATCTGTTGGATAAAGCAAGATAAATCTCTGAAAGAAATTCAGTTGAAACCTTTTCATGACATTGACATGTCTCCCTGTGCAAAGTGCAACTCTTTCGGCATCCACCGGCCCAGAAGAATAAATGCATCCGTTTCTTCTTTATCTCTCCATTTTGTTTGATGTTCTCCTTTCCTTCCTCCAAACTGTGAGTTTGCCAGTCTCCGTTTGCCTTTCCTGCAAAAAAAAAAAAAAACCCAAAGCAAAACACAAATACCAGAAAAACAACCTTCTTCTCACGTCTTCCAGTTGAGAATTCATGGATCAAGTTTTATCGTATGACTCCCAATTGTAGCCTTTATAAAGGTTAAAAAAAATGGGATTGGTGCAAATTGAGGAGATGTGAAACAGTCAAGCAGCAACGATACTTAAGTCCAGATTACTTCCAGATTATTTTTTACTGCCTATTGCTCAAGCTTCCTCTCCTAATTGCAGGGTTTCCTGATTAGTTCTTGAAGGATTTGTGAGCCCTTTTTCCATCTCCTGCAATCTGCTGCATTAGCATTCAGAAATAAGACACTAAATCAGACCTTGGCATTTGACCGTCTGCCAAATGCCTAACTGTAATCTTGTGTCCAGGTGATACTTCAGTGTTTTGACTGGGAGCTCTGGGCTAGATATACCAAATAGCCTTCAGTTGTTGGCAAACAGCAAGATAAAACTAAGCTTCAGCAAAAAACACTTCTCTTCCCCAGTCTGCAGTAAAAGAATCTTTCTGCTATACATTAATGATACTCAAGAGAAGCTACATATTGTCAGACGTGGAAGAGCTGTTATCTAAGCAGCATTGCCTGAAACTGACAAAACAATGCGGAGATTAGAAATTGTTAACCAGTACGTGTTGGACTGCTTACCGAGAGATTGTGGATTCGATTTCCATCATCACCAAGTTACCACTGAATGGCCCCTGAGCAAGGCCTTTAACCCCCAATGCTCAGTTGGACAAACGGGATGAAATGTAAGTCGCTCGGAATAAGGTGGTCTGATCAATTGGCAGACATTGATGTTTGTAAATGTTTGTTTTTCCGGTACTTTGAGCTATTGTTGTGACTGGACTCTTCCTGATCCCCTGCTGACTACATTTGTTTGATTTAGAGAACATTTTGTTCAGTTGACCGTTACGTCTCGAATGAAGCAAAGAGAAAACCATTCATGCAGTAAGCACCATTGTGTAATAGTCAAATTACAAAATAAACAACCAAGTTATGTGATACCTCTAATATATATCATTAATATTAATTATAATTACTAATATTAATCAAATGGATTAAGAACAAACACCTTTGCAAACAAAACACATATTTGAAAAATATTAATATTAATTTTATTAAACTTATTTCTGTTATTATGAATTGTTTTTATCATTTAGTTAACACTTTTAATTTAGTTGTCATATGATATATATGATAAATACCATGTTTTAATGTGTATTTTGGAATATTGCATGAGAAAGGAGTGATACAAAGGTTAAAGCGAATAATGGCACATTTTGCTGAATGAATTCTAATTCCAATAGAACCCTTGTCTTTCTGGTATTAATCCAACACCTTAACCGCGAAGCCACCATTTCCCCACAAAATTAAATGAATATTAAACCTATGTGAGTAAGGCTTAGTGGTTAAGGTGTTTAAATGCTTATTAAAAGATCAGGGTTTGATTCCCAGCCTCAGCATTGCTGGGTCCTTGATCCAAGTTGCTTAGTTGCCATGTCACAACAAGGCTGCTAGCATCAACAAGTGTGTCTTGACAGATAAACAGGTGCTAAGACATTTATTACTTACTCATTGGTCACTAATTGAAGTCCGGTATCCATGATGCTTGCTTTGTTGGTTACTCTAAATACATTTGAACATTGCAAACATTAATTGGCTATTACCACTCCATAATGATTTTACCAAAACCCCTGTCAAACTTTTCAACAACTTGATGAAAATGTACCTGTTAGGGGATCTGGTAAACACAGGCTGGAGTCAGAATTGACGCTTTCTTTAATCGGTAAGTACCCAGTGAGAAATGTACATAAACAAAAACTTCAACTGAAACCAGGCAGCGACGTTGCTCTAATGAAAACGGTACTTAGCTTGACGGACTTTGTAGAAACAGATTCTTAGGATAAGACGACGATCGGATGCAAACATATCCACGTAACGTTGGCGCATAACGCTCATATAATAACCCGCGCCATCGTTAACATGCCGCTCACCTTAAATAACGCACAGTCGCCCCGGCTGCTTGATCGCATCCCCAATCAGCGGGCAATGGCGAGGTAGGGCATGACGGTACCCAATTGGATTTTGTTTCTTTTTGAGAACTTTGAGGAAATAGTAATTAATGGTTGACTTAACTTCTGACTTTTAGATTCCAAGGTAGAAAATCAAGCCGTGACAAAAATCTGTTGACATCCTGTCCCATCATCACAATTTCCATGGCTGTGAGACAAAATGATCTATGCTCTAGGACAAGGATGGGAGAGGGCAGGTCTACAAATAACGGTTCTACTAACCAGTAGGTCTATGGATAGGTATATGTATGCAAAAGTCTGGATAGTGAATTCCTCTGAGTGCATTGCGCCTTGCTGTCTCTGAGGTAACATTTTAGTGGCCTTCTAATTAATTGGTTAGGGCTCGTTCTATAATGGAGGAGAAGTGTGTTGGAATAAGACAAGAATTTCCCTGTCGAAAGGAAACAAAACTGAAAAGAATCCTGCATTCCTTTTACTTAGTGACAACGAGCTATGGTATTGGCTAGCACTAGCATAAGAGGCTACACCGCGGCTACCCGGAATGCTGTATATACCAGTAAAAAAACATTTTTTTCTGTGCTAGGGATTCATGATGTTCACCTAGCAGCAAGTCTAAATTTACCACCAGACAGCCCACATTTTTGGAGTTTCCTTTTCCGCCCAAAAAAACTTTCTCTGACCACAACGGGATTAGGAACATGAGTAAAACTAATAAGGGAAAGAAAATCAATTTTTGTCACCTACATAAACAGTACAACATATAGTGATGTTTTTCTTCGCATATCTCCATCTTAGTAAGTTGGGGGTCAGAGCGCAGGGTCAGCTATTGTACCACCCCTTTAGTCGGGCGGATTAAGGGTGTTGCTCAAGGACCCAACAGGCAGTGGTGGGGCTTGAACCTAGGTCTTCCTGGTCTACCGGTCAACAACTCAGCACCACTGTCCCATAATAAGTTTGTCCCCACATTTCTTGGTAGAAAAAAAGGATGCCGGCAGTGTGAAAATGTTTGATGTCTGGATTTTAGATGTCTGGATTCTCTTCAAAATTCCGTTAGAATTAGAATGTATGTTTTTTTAGCACGCATGAAGGTCCCTTCCTTTTATAGGCACTAAGTGTTCTTTCTGCACCAGTTACTTCTATGTAAAGTTTTGTGCCCATTCTCACATACGCATATGAAAAAGTGGCAGTTCTGAAACATTTGTGTGCATTATAAAGCAAAGGGTAATTACACATTCCTTCTGTGGTATGCACTAGGTAACTGTCGGCTATTACGGTCTGGTCAGGTGACTCATCTTGGGAACGTTTGCCATGAACCGAAAGGATTTAGTAGTACCTGTATCTTAACAGTCAAACTATGTTTTCATGTTCTGAGTCTCATACATTGGAAGGTCATAATAAGATGCATTCAATCCCTTTGAGATCAAACTTTAGTATTCATGCCACAATAAATATTTACAAAAGTTTCGGATCACCTGAACTTTCCTCTCCAAACTGTTGGTACAAATATGGAAACCCACAGGTGTCTAGAAGGATTTTCAAGGTTGTAGCATTACATTATTCCTTCACTTTTGGTTCAAAAGTCTACAACACTGTTACAACATGACAATGACCCTGAGCACAAAACACCTGAGCTCCATAATCTCATACTGTGTTATTATTAGAAAAAAAAACATGTTTGTCCTTATCTGAACACCATTTGGAGGAGCTGGAATGTTGACTGCACCCCAGACCTCCTTGCATTGGACTGGAATATCTTACTAGAAGACTGGAGCTTAATCCGAATAAATCTGGAATTTCCTAAAAAGCTTGTTTCTTTAACTACGTACTCTTGTTATTGAATTTTACTTCTATGGCATTTTTTTTAAGGGGGAATGAGATTCTTAGGAGGCAGCAATGAGATGTTGAGTCAATGAAGATGTTCTGTTGTACGTCACTTTGCTCCGTCAACATACATAGGAGGGGTTTTTTTTTTCCACATTCCTGAATTTTCATTACTGACATATGGAATCTTCATTTTCCCAGTAGACTTTTCCTGCACTGCATGGACCAACGGAGGACATTTCATCAAACGCTTTTTCCTTAATTCAGCGTCACGCAGGGGTACACCCTGGACAGGTCACCAATTCATCGCAGGACCAAACAACCACACACACAAGCACACACTCACTCTTAGGGACAATTTAGAATGACTACTCAGCATAATGAACATGTTTATGGAATGTGGGAGGAAACCAGAGTACCCAGAGAAAACCCACACCGGCACAGGGTAACCCCTTGAATCTAACCATGACCTCCTTGCTGTGACGCAACCCTGCCAACTACCATGCCACCCAGAATAGTGATTTATCTTCTTCAGTTTCTTGGACTTATGTCTGATAAAGTGGAATTAACAATCAATAACTTTTCCATTGCAATTGCTGTTTGTGTAGTCCATGTTGCTCTTGTTTAAAACCTTGCATGGGATAACTTCTCTACAGTTGAAATCTGTAGCTTTCTGTTACACCGTCACATGAATTCCATTAATCAGTCTGTTCATCCGTCATCCTCCCCCTGCAGGGATTCTGAAGGTCGCAAACTCTGTAAGAAGGTGAAAGTGGATCCAAGTTCAAAGACGACAGGCTTTGAACTCCTTCATTATAAGTAAGTGTTTTCTTTGCTTTTAAAAATCTTTTGCATTGAGCAAGGTTTATGTTTTAGGAAAGCATACCATAGCTCACAACTGACATTGCCATTACCTTTATTCTGCTTTGTTTGATGATGGGTCTTTTTTCTTTTTTTTTTCTCTTCTTCTTTAAAAAACAAAACAAAACAACAACAAAAAAACAGAGATGGGACCTTTCATACGGAATATAACAGACCAGCTACACTTAAGGTAATTGATGTGAAATTTGTGTTCTTTTTGGAACAATAAAAGGTTGTCAAAGTTAATTTCAGATGAACTTTTCCTAACAATAGACTAGGCTGTGTGAATGGCGGGATTATGTACATTTTATTGTACGGCTGTTTCTTACATTTTCTCTTTAATATATTTGCTTTAAAAAGAAATAACCAAAAGAGTGTGTGTGTGTGTGTGTGTGTGTGTGTGTGTGTGTGTGTGTGTGTGTGTGTGTGTGTGTGTGTGTGTG